>JANBQA010000092.1:0-29131 GCA_027576955.1 Dimargaris xerosporica
ATCACCTTTGTTGGCACCGACCCTGTCCTGCTACAACAGTGCGCAGACCAGATCAAGCAAGCAGTCGAAGGCTTCGACTGGGTTGACAATGAATAGGGTCTGTTTTGCCTTTGGACCACTGATCCGTCAAAGTACGCTATCCGTACACGTTTTGCATATATATGTACACACATGCATATGTGTTGTAGGAGGAGAAGGCGTGAGTGGTTGGATTGGGTCAGTTTTGGTTAGCAGTTGCCTATCAAGACTGTTAGAGGCAGCAGGGGCACCTCTGTTTCGTTTTACTGTATTGCTTAAAAAACGAGGTCATTGTGCTCTTTTTTTGTTCGTTTTTGTAACAATAAATGGTACAAGTGCTTTTTATAGCCGATTGATGTATAATGGCGCTTGACCATGGCTATTCAAACGGCGGTGTAACAACAGCCCTGTTGAACGCAGTGTATCGCGCACTGTGCTCTATTGTTGTCGCTGGGATGGCTGACCTGCCGTCATCTAGTCGCACTAACTGTTCCTGTGCTATGGTCATGCGGTACACTCTTCTCTTGTCGCCAATATGGCCGCCCCTTTGTTAAGCCATACATGACGTAAGCCATGACTGGGAAACGCCAGCATACAATACTGAGCAGCCAACGGCGCGAGCTCGGTGGAAAAAAAAGCGAGAGAAGACGTTCGGGCTGACGATGCGTGATTTGTGCAACCGTACGCGCAGTAGACCCTAGTGCCCGATTGGTGAGAGAAATTGCCGATGGCGTCAGGACTGCCGTACTGGGTCACACATGGGTAACATCATAGTGCTCTGGAGGGCGTCGCTTGGTATAGGGAGCAAAAGAATAAAACGACGATGCTCCAGCTCAAGGTCTGTTTTTATCCAGGCGGGCAGTGGTATGGCGGGATGCTTGGTGCAATGTGTAGGCTCCGCCACTATTGAAAATAGCTCGGTGGTGTTCTGTGCAGCACCTAAAGAAATGCCTACAAAGGTCATGCAGCCATTCCAAGGGCACGGTTGGTAATACTCACTGCCTGCTGCTATGGCGTACGTTTGACCATCGCGGTGGCTGCGATGGGCTTGACGACTATTGTGCTGGTGCAACGCAGTGCAGTCAAGGGATGATCAAGGGCCGGGCTTGGCGATACAGCTGGTGTGCATCGACGGTGCCCGACAGGGGACCAGTTGATGTGACTGCGTTACCATTGACCTACCCAGGGCCACTCATGTCGACGTACAATACAACCATTGCCCTTGCCGCGCAAAACGTTCGCCTAGCTGCTCAAAAACATCAGGCACACTACGATAACACCCCTTGCCCTGTTCGGCCTGGTCGAGAGTTTGCGCTGTTTTGTTTTTGAAAGGAGGTGGTCATAGCTTCTTATCTGTCTATATAAAGCCGCGCCCTTGAACCCCCAAGATTACTGTCCAGTATCCAACACAGCCAATCCAGCACCAGTCTGGCGGGCATAGATACGCGTAGCAGTAACGGCGATCCGGCTCAGGTTAAGCAAGCACTGCCTGCCAGTAGACATCTGTCTAGCAAGACCGCAAAGATGAACGAAGGAGCCCGACGCCTGGAGCTCATGGCAATAGCTGCTTCTAATGCTGTAAACGCCAAGCAGCAGTTTCGTGATATTCGCCATGACGGACAAAAGGACCAAGTGCCAACAGACAATGACGCCAGCAAGCGACGCCTCTGGGAAGAGTACGTAAAGCTGGCTGGGTCTGCTGCTGCAACGTCAAACACTCTACGAGGATTTTAAGCCAAAGGTTAAGAACGGTGATCGGTGGAAAAAAACAGTAGCAAAGATCGATATGTGCTTGCAAAGGTCAAGAAACCATTGGGTGTTGATCGAGGCGGCGGCTGTAATTAGGAACAAGCATCAATAGAAAGTCGGTATATATGTAGGGCTAAAGCCCAGGCCTTTAGAGTGCTTCTTTGTTTATTTCGTTGTTAGCCTTGTGCATTTTGAACCTATTGTATTCATGACTTTAGGTGTACGGCGTTGACAAGGAGCGGCCCAACGTATTGCGATGAGAGAGTGTATGTGTGTATGCTGTGATCGACATAAGTCGAACCTTGGATATTTTGTATAAAGGATGTATTCCACGCTGGCTATACTTTTACGCAAGGCAACAGTACATATTGTATTTACTGAGCGATAACTGCCAATAGCGCTGGTGGGCAAAAATGCAAAGTAACAAGATGACCAGCGCTCACCAACAGAAGCATTGCTAGTCAGCACAGAGCGCATACGAGCTCATTTGGCATATGGAACTTGGGCATTATTTACAAATAGATTACAGGATAAAACCACACAGCCACAAAGAAATCGCTTAACCAAGACAGCGGTCTTGAAACAGTAAAATAAGCAAATTGTAATAAAAAGAATGCGACAGCGCTAATGATTCGACTGAATGGTCGCCAACGTGAAAAAAAACAGACTTCACTGCAAAAGAAAACATAACAACAAACCACTATTGATCGTTCCAGAATCTGTTTGGGCCTCTCATCAATCATAGCCCATTTTCTTCTCGTACTCCACTTCCTCTGCAACGGTCAGCTTATCAATCCCCGACCAATTGGCTGAACTGGACCGAACACGGTACCGGTGATCACGCTTGTTAAAAATCTCCTCTACATGGATCGGCTTGACTTTGCCAAAGATGGCATCAGGGTTGACCCGGCTCTGGTTCACCAAGGCTACCCGAACCGCAGGACTGGTGGCCCAAGTGGGGATTTTTTGCCCCTGTTTGGTGTACTGATGCGGTGCTGCAATAGTACCGTTTGCTAATGCCGCGTGCATGGAAGATAGGGTGGTAGCCGAACTGTTGGCAGCCGAACCAAGGCTGCTTTGGCTATAGTATTCGTCTTCTTCGTCACTGTACTCATCAGGAATCTCTGGCAGCTCGCCGTCGGGACCGAGCATCGTGCTAAACTCTGACGATGTAGTCACCTTTTTGGACGGTAGAGCCTGTGGTGGGGTGATGACCAAGTGGGTCGGTGCCGCCATTGCATGCGAGGCTACCGGCAACGGTGCCACAGTACTTGCCTCGGGAATTCGATTGTCAGCGGTTAATTGTGCCGAATGAACTGAGGACGGATGAGACGACGACGAGACAAACGAGTCATCATCCTCGCTATTCACGCTGAGGTTTGAACCATTGTGTGAGTCTCGTGGTCGTATTGGCACCACGACGTCCTGGTACTCGGGAATTACAGCGTGTTTGGACTGGTTAAACGAGGTGGGAGTAAAATCCTTGGCTCGGTCTGCCAGAGGGGTCGTGTCCACGGGCGTGGTGCTCTCTGATGCCTTGGCTGCAACATGGCCAGCAGTTTTGGGCAGCTGGGTGGCGATTGACTTGGTCATTGCAGGCAGTGGCGTTTTCGTTGATAGATGGGAAGCAGTACTCGTCAGGCTAGCCGCAGTACTGAGTGTCGATCGCGACGGCACAGTCTCGGTAGGTTTGACCACTTCGCTCGGCGCAACCTTGGCGCCTGCTGGTGCTGGCTCCCTTGAGGACGTCGAGCCCTTGACTGCCAAATGGTGCTTGGGGTTAAGCGATTTAAACACGGTTCGCATACCACCCCCCGCACCGTCATTATGTTTGTGACCATGGCTCGCAAGTATGTCCTTCATGGCCAAACCAAACCGCTTGGGATTGATTGTGGTAGCTGGCTTCTTGGCAGTGGTTGCTCGTTTGTACGGGGTAGGGTTCTTGGTCGAGTCCATCCGTTGGATGGCGGCTTTGGCCTGACTAAGCTTTTGCCGAAAGGTCTGAAGGTCTGATTGGGTGGACGACTTGACCCGGTTAGGTGCCATAGCGGGACCAGCGGTGGAGTGAGCTGGCTTGGTTGCCGTGGCATTGGCGCTGCTAAATAAACCAGCAGATGGAGCCCTAGCCTTGGCATCCGCCTGTGATTGAGCCAAGGCAAATGGTGGGGGAGGTGGGAGTGCCACCTGTTTGCGAACAGGAAGCCGGGATACACTAGCAGTAGGCGCTCCACTGGGTGTCATCTTCATGGCCGACAGCAGCTTTTGAACAATGTAGCTACCACCGGCAAACGGGGCGCTAAATGCATTGGCAATCGTGCCTGGGGTTCGTAGCCCCTGGGCAGAGGATTTGGGCTCGTTATTAACGACTGGGTGGTCTGCAGGACTGGCTTTGGTGGGAGTGACAAATTCAGCTGAGGACTCGGAAACAGTTGGAGAATTAGATTTCGGCACCACAAATGGATCATTCGTAGGTATCGTTGCGATGGTTGCAGATTTGACCAGTGCAGGCAGCTTGGCGGCCATTGGTACCGCGTCATCGGTGGGTCGAGGCTCTGGCAGGAACCTGGTATCGATGGGCTGGGTCTTGAACTGGGTAGTAGGCAGCTGATCGTTCTCTGGCAACGTTCGTTCACTCGTAACCGTGGGATGGGCCGTATTCACAAGGGAAACAAGGGTAGCCGCTTCTGTTGGTATGGTCGCTGTGGGTGCCTGATCCTGGTTGGCGACAGGAACAATAGTTTGGGCATCTGGCTTATTTCCCGATGCAGTAGTCCTTGTGCCATCTTCAAGGTGAGCCACCACCAGCGATGCCTCGGGAGCAGTAGGGGATCGCACCAATTTAACCATATGAAACTTGGGAGCATCCGCTCCCAACGATGGTAGAGTGGCAAACTTGCCGGTGCGACGTGCCTGGGGTGCACCGGCTGGTACTTCCAAAGTGGATGAGGGCTCTTGCGTGCTGTCGCTTTGATCATTGCTTCCCTCATCAAGGTGTTCGGTGACTGGAGGCGGATTGGGAGCAGGCCGCAATTGCTCCAATGCCTTGCGTAGCCGTGCAGTACCTGACAAGAATTGCGGTGGAGCGCATGATGCGACCGCGTCGAGGGGTTGAGAAGAGGGTGAAAGGCTGGCTTCGACTTTGGCGGACACAACTGGTGAACGAGAAGCAGCGACTGCCAACGGCCGGGTGGTTGAAATGGATGGAGCTTGAGCAGTTGCCAAGACATGGTCAATGGATGCCAGTAGCCTGCCCACGGTTACCTCGCCTGCAGTTATCGAAAGGCTGTCGGTAACACTGTTCGCTGCCGGTGGCTTTGTTGGTATGGTTGAGTTGGCAGCGGTGTCAGAATGGGGGTGGGGCCCAGGCCCCTGGCTTTGGGCCACCGAAGCAAGGGACGGAAATTTACACGCCGGTGGATCCAGAGCGATGAGCCGAGCACGTTTTACAGAGCCCTGGGTCGCCACGGTGGCAGTGTGTGGTTCCAGCACCAAACTAGCGTCAGGCTGCGCGGCGATTGGCGTTGATGACATCCACTGTGAATCCCTGTCACAGGTTTGTTGGGGTGACGGAAGCGTTGGGGAGAGAGCAGTGGGTTTCCGCAACGGGTCCACGTCCATATCAAGGTGGCACATTGGTGCTGGCGCCTGAGGTTCGTCCAACATGGTTTCCGCGGTGGACATGCGAGAAATCGGGATTTCAAAGGCCGGTCCATCAAGAGCTGGCAAGGGACTGAAACCACTGGGGTATACGGCAGCATCGCTGTGGGTGGGCCGGATAGGGGACAAATTGGAGATCATCGTGTGGGGACTTTTCGCAATCGAGTGGACGTCATCCAGTAGCCCTGGAGGTGCTACCATGGATACCCGCGCCGATTTTTGGACAGTATTCAGGCACTGCCGAAACAGGTCATCCAGCTTGGGGTGCGCTGCCGCGGGAGTTAACGGTGGTGCAAATTCTTTGGCTAATGTAGCAGAAGACACTGTGGGCTCGACTATGGCAGCCGTATAGGGCTGAAATAGCTCCTTGACATGCGGCCGGCTGGGGAATGGTTGCCTGGCCATGGCCAAACCAGACAGACCCTGAAGGGTATAGTCGCCAACAGGGTTTGTGGCCAGGCCTGTGAGAGCATCGTAAAAACCACGCAACCACTGGATGTTGTCGTGGTAAAAGGCGTCGAATTCATCCTGGGCCTCGTCACAAAACTCGGCATACTTTCGCTTTTGTTGGGCCGCCCAACGTGCTTCCGGTGGAGTCGTGCTTGTCCCAGAGCGAGCGGCCATGGCGCTGTATGCAGTTGGGTGGTCAAAAACAACCCCGTTCAATCTCGTGTAAAAGGTCAAGCGCTATCACCAGCCCAGTATTGGGGAGGGCGGCAGAGCCGGTATTAAAATGTGGCACGACGAGGGCGCTATGGTACAGAGCTGCTGATAAGAATCCCGTTGGCCGTATGAGCTGAATCGGCCAGCGCTGATCTGGGTGCTAGTAGAGTAACGTGAACAGCAGTGGTGACGGCGTCTGCAATGCCACAAGGTCCAGGGCGGCAAAATGGCGTTGGCTTGGGATGAGAGCCGCGACAGACTTTCTAAAGAAGGGGAACGCATGGACGAGATAGAGTGAAAGTAATAAACTAGGGTACGCGAAAAGCACAAAGACATCTAGCCACCAGGCATCCAGCGTAACGACGTGAAGCATTCGTTGCCTTTGGGTGGTCCGGTTGCCACTCCCCACTACCAGCCTGTAGGTGCGGCCAGGGAATGCGGCAAATGATAGCACCGTACCCTTTCCGAGTGCTTGCGTGTTATTTTTTTTCAAGCTCAGACAGCACTCAAAGTTGGCCCGATTTATCCAGGATGCCCAAGTGTAAACAACCTTGCCCAGAGCTTTGCACCTGTTTCTCGTCACATGATAACGCTTTCGTGTTTGCCCGCACCATCCCTGAGAAACCCAATGGGGGTGCGCAGGGCTCTGGGTGGGCAGTGTGAGGAGACGTCCCATCGTACGCCTAAGCAGCTTTTATTTCCCACCGAGTCCCATTACAGCTCAGACATAAACGCGCACGCCACTGGTTTGCGGGTTCAGCCGAGGCTCGGCGTGTTCGGCGTCATCCGGAACAAGGCTAATAAACCGGTGTGATCTAATAGCACCCAACGCCCAACCAATGCGCCCCAGGCATGCTTAGTGTATATATATGTGTGTATTCTTCGAACACGCCAACTGTCTGCCTTGTATGACCACCGCCCCATACATCTTATATGACTCAATAAGGACTATTTATAATAATTCCTTGGGCAACCTCAGTCAGCGTGTATTGCTCCCTTTCCTTCTCCTGCAACGCCTTTATTGATTTAGCTTTCGTTTATACGCCTCAACGGTGGAGCTATGTCTGCGACCCCGCTCAGCACTGTGTACTGCCTGTACGGCTGGCTGCAGGCCGCCATAGGCACTAGTGGCTCGAGCAACCACTGGTTGCAACCCCACAGCCACCACACCACATGGGCCCCTGTCTGGTTAGCCAGCTATACAATGGTGCATGCCGACGCTTCGAGTGGTCAACCGATCAACCCAAGGCAAACCTTTGCTAAAGCCACCGACGGACCGCCTGGAATCACGGTGCTGGGGCGGTCCATGTGGACATTTTTGCACTCCATGGCTGCTGCGTACCCCGACCAGCCCACTGCTCCGGAGCGTGACTCTATGCAGCAGTTCCTCGAGTCATTTACCAAGGTACACCCTAGCCTGTACTGCCGGGACTGGTTTGCCCAAAAGATGACCGACAAGCCCCCGCCTCTAGACTCGCGTAAAGAGCTCGCCCAGTGGCTCTGCCATCTCCACAATGACATCAACGAGGCCCTAGGCAAGCAACTGTTCAACTGCGACCAAGTCGATCAACGCTGGGGTGACGAGGCAATATAATTTATGGGAAAAAATGCCGCTTCCCCCCTATGAACTACGGCGCTTGTTTGTTTTGTTTGAGGCCACTCAGCCAGCAGGAAACTACATACCTTGTCACTGCTATAGCTGGGTTCGGGTCAATTTCATGCGAAATACATACCGCAACCATAACCAATGCCCACTGACAACAGTGGAATAAATAAAATAAACGCCAGCCACAGCTGGTCGAGCATAACTGCTATCAAACATTAGGCAATGCCCACTGGATGCCTATAGGTATTGAGGACCAATCTGGTCCAAAAGGCCATAAAAAGGGCCCAAATACGGTATGTACCCCCCCCCATCATTCCCGTTTGTGCTTTTCAGTGCCTGGTACTGATTTCTTAGGGCGATACACCCAGCGCTGGATGACCGTTGGTCGGTAAGGGTACGGGACCAGCTTAGGCCAATTGATGAATTCGTAGGCATGGTCCTTCATGGCCACGTAAAAACTGGCGGCAAAGATCAAAATCCAAGTGAGGTTGTAGTACACCTGAGTCAACGAGAACAGCCCATCTGCTCGCGGCACAAAGATACCAATGAACAGCATGACCATGGCCCATACCATAGCACCAAACAATACTCGCGCCTCCATCGTCCACGTTTCGCCAAACGGGGATATCTGGTTGGGCTGCACCACGTAGTTGCCCAACAAGAGGTCCAAACCGTCCTGCCGACGCCCATCCAAGTAGGTGTTCTTGATGTAGCGCACGGTGGAATTCACCCCGTCCATCAGTGCACCCATTTTGGTGCGCTGACCCGTACGGGTGAAATCGGTCTTGAGCGCACCGGTACCCGAGTACGCCGTGCTAATGGCGTTGGCATTGTCGGCCCATATGTTGCGGAGCATGCTTTCAAGCGCCACAAAGTCGTCAATGTTCTCGTGGGGCTCGAGTACCTGGCGCTCACGGAACATCTGTGTCAGTACAAACCGGGAAATCACCGACTGCACGACGTTGGTACGGTCCAGACAGTCCATGCAGTTGGTGCGCACCACCGACACCTGCTCATGAACGACCGACGAGGGCACATCCGACTGGGTAGGGTATTGCGCGGCAAAATACGACTGGCGTGTCAACCCATCCTTGATCCTGTCCACCAGGATACTGATGCGATGCCAGCGCATCTTACTGCATTCGCGGTGAAAGTCAAAGTGGGTGTACTGGATGCGGGGGTCGTCCAGTAGCTGAGTGTAGCGGCTGTAGGCCAGCCCCATGGGCTCCTCATACTTGACCTTGTTGACTAAATTGACAAGAATCTGGTCGCCGTACAGCGCAATCTGTTGGTCAAAGTGCTTCTTAAAGGCACTCAAAGTATCGACGTTGGTGGGAATTTTCAACTCGGGAACGTACCGCATGTTAGGAATCTGAGCCCAGAAAATAGGAATTGAGCCGCGCGTCTGTACATGGGATAATTGCCACCAGTCGTCCTGTGTCGTTCCTGCAGGGGTTGGGGTATGAAACGACACCACCTGCTCCGTTTCGATGAAATTGGAGACATTGCCGTGCTCATCGGCTCCACGCGAAAAGTAACGTGTGCCCACCCGGAAGCGGCTGCGACGAGAGATCAGCATGTAGGTAAATACGTGGGACTTGATCGTGCACTCTTGAATGGCAACAAATCCTTGCAGCACGGGCAATAAAAAGGAGCCGATGCCGTTAAGGGACACATCTTGGGCCATTCGGGATTGCATGTACCAATTCCAGTAGAACCGGGTATCGGCCTGAAATTGGAAATAAGAGCACCAGAAAAAATACCCACCATACCATCACAACCCATAACACTGACTACCGTCAGTGACAATGTTTGCCTACCATTGTGAAGGGGGGTGCCGCAACTACATCACTCAGAGCGCAAAGCAATTGGTATTCCCGAATAGACAACATAGGGCACGCGAGACTACCATACCCTATCTTACCCTTTTCCACAACGGAAGCGCCATATCGGTACCATGTTGGCGTTGCAGGGTGTTGGTCAGGTCCAACGAGTACGAGAAGAACATGGCATTGGAGGTTAGGGCCGTTTGGAACATGGACAGGTACAATTGCTCGTCGATTTTCTAATTGGTCATCCTCCCCCCGAAGAGTTGATCCACATTATATAAAAAAGATGATCGGGAAAGCGGCGTAAATAAAACGCAAAGTCAAGAGTATTGGTGCCTGATTGGGGCCCCAAAAATGTATTATTATCGGGCATCAAAATGAAAATAGCCACCTAGAATGATGCCAGCAGCCCATGAACCTAAAACGCCTTCAACGCTCTGTGGCACATACCTGATCGCCATTCAGGTTCCCCATCGTCTGGTTGAATGGGACCACTTTGGTTTCAAGAACACGGTAAATGGAGTGGCCTCGGATAGCGCCCACTTTAAGTCGCTGGGTAATGACCGCCAAGTAATCGCCTGTAGGTTTGGCATGGATCACAGCCCCCCAAGCACGACCAATTGACATCATATACAGGTATAGAGCGAAGGCATAATATGGCAGCAAATACACTAGTTAGATCAAGGGCGCTCGGTTGCACAAGCTAAGGCCAGGTTACCAAACGACAAGGCCAATGGTTGGTGATTACGGGTGAGCCGATAAATCAACTTAAAGGGAATGATGGCCAAGCAGGAGCAGTGAGCGGAGCCATCGCACATTGCGGCACTTGCCTGCCAGAAACCGAATGGTGCCCAGTATTCCATATATAGGAATCGTTTCTTCGGTGGATTTGAGCGGGGGAAGATGGTCCACTGACGTGAAACCAAGGCAAAATGTACCCATAAACAAATAGATGCAGCCCAACCACGCGACCAATTGCAGCCGTTTGGTGGCGTGGTTAGAATGAAGAAAAAACATCAGGAACGTGAGATCAGTCAGCTAACATTGAGAGCAGTAGTGTAACCTAGTCGATGTGTTAGAAAACTAAGCGCAGCCAAGGGTAGCAAGGGCCGTTTTTGCTAGGCTCGAGGTACTACCATTAGGACAAAAGTGTTGTCGCTGACCCTTATATGGGCCCACTGTTTGAGGCATTGCGCGCCTTACCTAACGCCATCTCGCCCGAAGCTCGCTGAAACTGGAGTGCAGGTGCCGATTCCCTGCCTACGGTGGGCTCGACAATAACGACATCCTTGCGGATGCGTCTGGAGGCCCGATAATGCCATGAACCATCCGTCAGGGTGATCAGTAGCTGGTGTAACCAGACAATTTAGGGGTTGGGCCTTGCCCGCCATTAGGCATTTAATCGAGCAACGACTCTACAGCGTCCTATATCTCACTGTATTCAATTGGCAGTAGAGCCAGGGCAGTATGGCTTACAAGGTGAGTTCAGAATGCATGGTTGTGAGGACGTCGTGTGCGGCGTCTGCCGATCGTTTAGTAAATCTCCAAAAAAAAAACTTCGCCAACAGCTCCAGCGCTCACGAGCAGTATAGGTCGGTGCCGAACACAATGGGTGTGCAATATAAGAGAGAGGAAGGCGGGGATTGGGGAAAGTAGCCGTATCGCCTTATGAGAAAATAGCAGCCATCAGCTTCTTTTTCCGACCCCGTGTCTCGGGGGCCCGGCAAGCGTGATCAGAACGGGCTGCGTCTCAGTGGCAGAACGGGTGAGTGGAGAAGGGGCACTGCCAGCGAAAACCTCCCACCCAACCATTTCACCTCGAGAAAAAAAGGTGAGTTGTGCCGTGAATTCCATAGGGCCATATTCCACACAGTCGGGAAAAATGGAGTCTCCCTAACAATCAGGGCCTTCTGTGGGAACGATGCTAGACAACAAGCACCATGGTCAAAGATGGATCCAGGCCCTCAAACACCACCTGCTATGCTCGATGCGAGGCAAAGATCCAACCGCATTGTGGGACAAGGTGTAGCAAGGTAGACAGAGCGTAACGCATAGCATGCACTGCTGCCATTCAAGTACCCGTGCGCAGTATAACCCCCTGGGTCAGTCGGGTATCCGTCGAGATGGTGCACCGCGTTCGCTTTGGTCGCTACGAGCGCCCTGGCAGTATATGCGCCCACTGGTTCAATGCGTACACAAGCCCAAGCATACAGGCTACTGTAGACCCGGTGTATGCTGACTACCTTGACCTACGCTGAGCTACAGGTACTGTTTACCCTTGGCTTGCTGCAGACAACGCGCTGGCCTTTGATATTTTGCTGCTACGTTCAATTTCTTTTTGTTGAAGCAGTAGCAACAACAGCTGTTGGCCCCTAGGCACTCTGTCCACTCAACCTGCATCAGTTGCCGTCTGCCGATTCCAAACTAGACGCGCTCCACCCCACCGCCGGTAACTGGGTAGCCGAATGCCTCCCCTTTTTTTCTCGCTATTCACGCTGGGCCAGCTGCAATCTTTTTACTCCTCACTAACCTAACCGCCATGAAACTTGCCAACAAACGCAAAACTCCCGGATCACCTTCCAAGGCCCAGGCCCGATCTAAACGACGGCGGTCCCGAGACTTGTGCCCTTTATGCCCCAATGCCACAAGCCCGCATTCGCATGCACCCAGTAGACTAGCTTCCACTAATTCATCCCAGAGCCAAGTCGAGGAATCGGCGGTCTATGACACCTGGTTGCAGTGCAATGCGTGTCGAGTCTGGTACCATGCGCGATGCGTGGGCCTTGCTGCTGCTGAATGTCAACGTATCAAGCGATACCACTGCCAAGCATGCCAACCGGCTGCTGGACCGACCATTTACTACGCCCAGAAAACCCTGCGCCGCTCTGGACGTGCCCACACTGTGATTAACTACGCCGACCTTAATGACGGGGTCGCTGGGGATGTGTACAAGTATACCAAGCTGCTACAGGCTCGGACCTTTACACCCGCGCCATTTCCCGCCTTTGAAACAGGCCAAATTCTTACGGCAGCCTGGCTCGAAACTCACGGTCTGGACGAACCAGTACTTGTTCGCAAACCGCAGGGACTGGACCTGATCATGCCGTCCCCAGACCTATCGGTCGATGAGATTGCCCAGCTGATCGGGTCAGAAACCCCTGTCGATGTAATCGATGTAGCCAACCAAGGCGAGCTCACCGGGTGGGATATGGGACAGTGGGCCAAGTACGTGAACCAGCGCATCCGTGACCGCATTCTCAACGTCATTAGCCTTGAAGTGACTGACACCCCGCTCACAAGCCACATCCAACGCCCCAAAGTGGTGCGGGAAATTGATTGGATCAACACTGTATGGCCAACAGAACTCAAGAACCAAGGCGAATACCCCAAGGTCCAACACTACTGTCTAATGAGCGTCCGGGACTCGTACACCGATTTGTAAGTCGATACAACCTTTGTCACCAGCTCTTAGAATGACCTATTGGCTGTAGAGATGCACGCTTAGATATAGTCAATTGGTACTGATTATGTTCGTGCTACTGACTGTTGCAAACCGGATTTGGCATGCCTGGTGTGCTCTGCCATGGCTGATGTAGCCATGTGGACTTTGGAGGAACATCGGTAAGTAACCAGTGCAGCCGAGCACCATGCCATGGTTAGATGGATCAGGCACCTGACGGGATGATGTGCTTTTAGGCTTGGTTCAAACATCCAGCTAGGCTGTACTCATCGGTGCCCAACGCTATGACGCTATATATAATATCTAATGGCTTGGAATTGTAGGTTTTTTATCACTTGCTATCGGGAGAAAAAATATTCTACTTTATTCCACCAGCCCCAGCCAACCATCGTAAATTCGAAAAATGGATGAAATCGCCCGACCAGGCCAACGTTTTTTTTGGTGACTTGGTCAAAACATGCTACCGACTGGTGATTCGGCCTGGCAACACGCTGTAAGCCACCATGGATTAGTAAAGGAGTTTTTTACGTGAGCCACCCTTGCTAGCATAACGATGGTGAGCTATATACACAGCTAACGACAGCGCATGAATTGCATGATTTGCTCTGTGTCTACTCTGCATGTGGCCTGGACGCCGATGAACAGACTTATCCCGTCTGGTTGGATTCACGCGGTGCACACCATGCAAGACAGCATTGTTATTGGTGGCAACTTTCTCTGCGGTATTAACATCGGGATGCAGCTCGATGTGTATTACATGGAGGAGCGAGTGGCGATTCCCCAAAAGCAACGGTTCCCATTGTTCGAGCGCATGCAATGGTTTGCTGCTAGGTATTACTTGTGTCGGTTAAATGGTAGGTAGCAAGTGCTATACGTGATGATGTGCTGGCTGCCTATTCCGCCCACTAAAAAAGACATGCCTGCTTGAACCACCATGCATAACATTGGCCATGACCCTGCTAATCCATATAATCTATGTCTGTGGGAGCTGGACACACCATAGAACCAGCACCATTGCCGCCCAGGCTGAACGAGGGCCTCAAGCGGCTGCTCGATTTTTTGAATACCATGCTAAAGCGAGCCAAGAGAGACCCTTTGGGCTTGGCTACAGTTGAGCAGCGACGTCTGGCCAGGTTGGGGATTCCTGATAGCCTGGATGACCCTGCTAAACTTGTCGCTGACCTAGAAAAGGCGCTAGCTGAGCGGTAACAAAGCAATACATATGACAATTCGGCACGTTGGTAGCACCCTTGGTTCGCCCTACCAGCCACCAGGAACGAAACAACGCTAATATGATGGTCTGTTGGATGGTATTTAGACAAAAGTACCTCGCCAATGCAACACAGCACAATATTTTGCCTGTGGGCCTGTCGGCATCGGCTGGAATGGATAGAATCTGTGGTCTTTGGTCGCACTGCTGTCGTAATAAACAGTGCACCTATAGAAGCTCGATGCCTCGTTCTCATGAGCACGCCACTCTGATAGGGCAACGTAAAGGAGCATACCCAGGGGCAGGGGATGATTTGCGCAAGGCCATGGAGCGCTAATTCATGTCCCTTTGTTTAAGGGTTTATTGAATACAGATGCCGTCTAATGTGACGACAAGGAAGCCAAAGGTTGAGCCACTCGCCTGACATGGTACAATGGCAACTCCTCTAGCAACCCTAGGTGAGTAAAGGCCTATGCATGTTTTATTTTTTTTTCCTTGGCCACACATCTGGCGCTTTGGCTTGGGGTGACAAACCAAAATGATACATTTAGGACCAGGCAAAGTCAAGCCCTGGCCATTTTGCCTACACCAGTGTTTATTGCACTATCCACCTATTTCTATTGCTTGTCCGCTGATGCAATGGTGAGCTCCAAAAACTTTGAGGGAGGGAGTAGGATGGTGGGGCGGGAAAGCACCGCAAGCATCTAAGAGGGTCGAGTGAAGTGGTCAACCTCACCAACAACAAAGGGTAGGTTTTGGCGGTCTCAAGGTTCTGCCCACAAAAAAAAAATGAGACAGCCGGTGGCAGTTCCCGTGATACAGTAAAGCTGATTGGCTAAAGGGTATACCCATTGATGATTGGTCAATCCAAACGTTGCTTTTCGACGCGCCATCAGCACTGCGCGTTGCGCGCAGCTCTACGACGCGTCGGCTCTGCCTGCAGCAGTGACGAAGGGTGGTAAAGAAAAAAAGAGGGTGGGCGGGCAGGAGAGAATTCGCTGAATTCGTGATGAGTCCCAGCCCGGATGTGCGGAGAGAGGGAGTCAAGTAAGGGTGGTGGTTGTGGGCGGGAAATGGGGAGGTGTTCGGCCGTGCACGCTTCGGTAGCGATATAGAAGTAGCATAATTAAAATCAGGGCGAAAACGTGAGAGAGAGGGAGAGAGTAAATTGGGTCCATTGGGGTTCGCTTCACGACGCAACTGTGGCTCATTTAATGGGTGCTTTGACCCGTTGGCGCATGGTTGGCTTAGCTATGAGCAGGCACTGCTTAATGTAGGAAGATAGGAATTCGTAGCAGCCACAGATGCCCAATGACTCTCACTTGGTCCTCCGCCTAGCTGCTACCTATTGAGTAACACAGAGGCTACCGCTCCTCGTATCAGAAGCTGGGCAAGGCATGTGCTCTGGTTTGCCAATTGTCAGGTGGGCAGTAGGCCAGCACATGATCCCGCTATTAAGCCATGGCTAGGGCCGGCACGAGTTGCAGTCAGCATTCACCACAAAACCTGCCCATCGCCACCTCAAAACAGTTGGCTTGGAACTTGTGAAGCAGAACAATGGTGCCACTCGAGATGCTGGGTTGCCTGGGTGGGTGCTGGTATTGGGGGCAGGCGATATACAGGGTTGATTGCTATAAACATATTACCTGGCCCCACATCGTGGGCATTACTCGAGCACATTGGTCTTCATAGCAAGTGGCCGAAATTTAATCTGCTTTGCACTTTTTCGCAACAAGAGCCGCAGACGTTGAAGGGGCATAGAGAGGTTGTTTTGAATGTATCCAGCGATGGAAATGCGATTGCCGTGAGATAGCCATCACTGTGGGCCCTTGTTTTTCTGGGAGGTGGGGGTGGGCCCGAGTGCAGAGGAAGGACAATCCTGGCGTGAGTCCGATGGCCATTGGCAATGGCTGTGCTCCCATTACCGCTCAACAGTGAGCACTTGGCCACGGCAACTGGAGTGAGGCTAGCATCTCAGCCTCGACACATTTTGCGGCCCATGCAAGCGAACGAAGCGTGCCATGGAACCCTGATGCCTATGGGTTTGGTCGGGGGCAGCTGGCCTGCATAATGGATGGTTATCAGAAGTGCGCGCTGGTGCAACGTCAAGCAGCAACGTGTGGCGCGTTGACATCGCCACCAGTGTTCGGCTGGGCGCAGTAAGCAAATTGGTCCGGGGTGGAGCCTATGGTGAGGAGCGGTAGGCCATCTGTCTTTAATAGTCTGTTTATTTCTCCAGTAGGGTATTCTACCGCGTGTGCTTGCCAACGAATTGGCGGCCAGACAAGCCCCGGGCCAGCCGAAGCATCAGCGTTGGCATACCCGCTGTCCAGATCTAGGCCCGAAAACGCCCGATTTCAACGCACGGCAAGGCAGCTAGCCTTGTCAACGACCACAGAAGAGCGAAGCGATGGCGTAGAGCGATCTGGCACAGGGTGCGCGTGTGCTCCAGTGGCATCGACGGACACAGCTAGCGACGCGTCGGCGTAAGGAGCTCAGGGCGGACCGGAGCGCAGCTGGCTGGAAAAAATTTCGCGACGAGGGCCAGGCGTCGCCACAGCCACAGTGCAGCACCCAGAATGTCGTGGACGCCTTGTGCAGTGGCCAAGCCCCTCGAAAACGGGGTGACGATGCGATAGTAAAAAAAAAGAAATAGGATTGACAGTCGTGCCGCTGAGATGCGGGTGTCCCTAAAACCCATGGAGACCCCCCTCTCACGCGTGTCGGATTCAGTAATGGCACTGTAATATGCAGCAAGCGTCTCGCACTGCCCATCGGTGTGGGTGGGTATGTCTCACCCTCCCCCTTTTTTGCTGGACTGTCAGGGTGTGTATTTATTATTCTTTCGGTGCGAGTGTGGGTGGCCCAGTCCCGTGTCGCAGACAAAGAACCCTAATTTTGACACCGCGCTTTGGTGTTGGCGATGGTCGTTCGCCTACTGTGCTATATATTTCCAGGCGCGCCAGCTCGCCTCGCCGTTTTCTTTTCGTTTCCAAGTATCTAACTACCCTTTCTTGCTCCTACCCAGTGCACTGCCCATCGGCTGCTCCTGTTTCGCTTCGTGTTCCCAGCCCATAGCTTTGGTTGCTCATACCACTCGCCCCTTTCCAATACCCCCCGCCACTCCTCTGTGCCAGCCACCGTGTCGCCCATCTGCTACCTGCTCCTCACAACGTCTATCGACCTCGCCTTTTGCTTGCACCATGGCTGCCACCAATGCTTCCACCAAGACCTCGTCCGCCAAGAAGGCCGACCATCCCAAATACGCGGATATGATTAAGGTAAGGTTTGGGTCTGATATCCACGTTGTACGTTGGGTAACTGTCACAGGGTCCCGCCTGATTGATGTGGTATATCAATGCAATCGTGTCTTTGTGCAGAACTGCTGTGAAATGCCAATGCTGCATTTAGAGCATTATCATACTCAGCATAAGAGAATGCTTGGCGTTCGTTGTACAGACAGCACTGCCCTTTGGATTAGTATCTGGAGTTAACCGTGTTATTGGGCTGGTGATTTCAATGTCGTTCTTCGGGGCATGATTTTGCATGGTGTCTACAGACCGCTATTGTTGTGCTCAAGGACCGCAAAGGTAGCAGTCGCCAGGCCATCAAAAAGTACATCTTGGGCAACTACAAGGTTGCTGATGAGGCCATGGTCACCCGCCAAGTCAACATGGCACTGAAGCGTGGTGCTGATGCCGGCGTGTTCGTTTTTCCCAACGGTAGGTGTTACGGCAGATTACTTGTATTCTGATACCAGGCTTATTTGGATGCCCGCGGCCTAATGTGCCAGTGCCATTGATATGGATGGTGTACGCTGGTGATGGCTACATGGCATTTTTTCAATATTTCCAGCTATTTTACCTTTATGGGTCTAACAATCAGAGTTATATGCACTGCACTATTCTTTTGGTTTGGAAATGTAATAGGACCTTCTGGCACCATCAAATTGGCAGCCTCGGCCAAGGATGAACTAAAGAAGAAGGAGAAGGAAGAGAAGAAGGTCGCCAAGAAGTCATCGACCACCAAGAAGGCTGCCACTGCTACCAAGCCCAAGGCCAAGAAGCCTGCGGCCAAGAAATCTACCACCACCACGGCCGCTGCTGCTCCCAAGGCGACTGCCACTAAGCGAAAGAGCTCACCGGGGGCCACTGCTACCAAGGTCAAGAAACCCGCAACCAAGAAGGCCACGTCGGCCTCCAAGAAGACCACCACGAAGTCGCCAGCAAAGCCCAAGACAGCAGCCAAGGCCAAACCCACCGCTACCAAGACCGCTGCCGCCAAGTCAACAAAGGCGAAAAAGGCCACCAAACCCAAGGCATAAGAATGACCACTGTTCCCAGGAACGTGTTGAGCCATGAAAGTGCTGCTGCTACACGCACGGTTTCGTGTGGTCATTCCCTCTTTTGCAGTCTCGTGTGTTCTTGTGATGTAGGCGTGGGTGCATCGTTCGTGTATACTGTATCGTCTGCTGGGGGGCGCTGGGCGACTGGCCAACTCGTGGCGGCAACCATGCGGTTGCGAAAGGGGCTGCATCGGTTTTGCTCTTGTTTTCCTCCATCGACTGTGTCGGCAAGGCGGCACGCATCCATCTTCTGCCTTTATGGTTATGGGAACCGCAGTTTGGTTGGTGTAACTGGCTGGACTGGGCGATCCCTTTTTTTCCGTCATCAACGTGTGTGTATGGTCAGGCAGTGGAGTGCTTTGGTTGGGCTCAGGGGTGTGAGCATAGCCAGCGTGTCTGTCAAGGGGCAGACTCTGTTTCTCCTCCCCTGTGCCTCGCCATCGCTGCTGAGCTCCGTTTGGTTGCAGCTACTGGAGTTAACTTGGTGGCGCGTCGTTCGCGGGTGCTGCTTGCGAAGACCAGGACGCACAGTTGCCCGCCATCCCTGGTTTCCGCTTTTCTTTTTAGGTGTACATGTAGATATAGGCTCTAATTTTTGTGTATGTGGTTTGTAGTGGTCTTGGTTTTGTGAGACAAGTCATTTTATTTCGCTTTTCTTATAATAAACAATGCCATCATTGCTCTCCCACAGACTGGCATGCAACGCCGCAGGTACACGTCCCTGGCTGGTCGAGGCACAGCTTATTTGTTAGAGATTGAGAGGTTTGAGACGGGGTCAGGGATGTGGTGTGCAATGTGGGCTGTCCAAGTCGACAAGTGGTGGCTGGGAAGTGAACGCGTGCACCCTGTTATCGGCGAAAATTGCATCTACTTAGCAAGCATAGCAGTGGCTTCTTTGATGGGATAATGTGTGCTCTGAGGTCACACCTAGAATTGGGCGTCTGGTCCGTTTGGCCAAACATGGTTCGTTCCGCCTCCCTCTTTCCTGCATCATTGCATAGTGGTAAAATTGCACCACCGTTGCTACAGATTATGGCCAATCACACGTGTCAGTCGCATTATCGCACTGCACTGGTTTTTGTCCAGGTGCAACGAAAAAGGGGTCGTTGTTCATTAGATAGTTTGAGTGTGCGCTCCCGGCTCGGTCATTATTCACCAAGCGCTTCTTTTCTCGAACTGTCCACCACCGCTGCATTCGGGGGATGCGCCTTGAACTGGCGTGGCCTTGATCGTCCATGTATCCACCAACCAAAGTCCCATTGGGGCACCACATCTGGCGACTGGTTTGGCAGCCCACGCAGCCTACGAAAAATGACTGTGGTCCAGCTGATTACCGGCAGTGATACGAGCGCCGCTCTTGGATGTCATACCGTACACGCACATCTGGGGAAAACAACGGTCGCAGCATAGTGCTCTAAAGACTCAGCGGGCAGGCGGGAGGGTGGTTATCTGGGCGCAGGCAGCTCGCTGAGGTGTTATGTTTTTTTCTAGCTCCGCCAACTGGGCAGCGATTGGTGACTAGTTTCCCGTGGTTCATTGGGCGGGTGCGCGCACATACCCACCCACACACGCGTAGGTCTGTGAACTTTTGCTGGCGTTGTCTGCCAGCCGCGGTCGGTTGGTGGTGGGTCCTTTGAACTAGCCCCTGGTAATGCGTCGACCTTGCCCACTTGGCTTTCCGACCTGCGCATTGCTTGACTGGTCGGTGGAGCCATCTCTACCTACATTTAAAGAACGCACCAGTGGTGAATCGACGGCGTGCTTTGAACAACCCGGAAACATCGAGCTCTGCAGCGCCTGCCGCGTTACTGGTAGCGCCAGGCCAGCCCCTCCAAGCAGTGAATGTCCGTGGCATTGGCCGTTCCTTTTTACTCGCACACCTGCTCTCTCCCTCCTTTTCGCTCTCTCCCTCTGGGTGTGCTACCGAGCTGGTCTGCGTTTGCCCATTCTGTTGGAAGTTTGTACCGTATTGCCCTTGCCGTTGCTCACCAGTATCGGGCTCTGTGGTTGCTCATTGGCGGTTTGGACAGCCATGACCGAGGGTCGCCCCTGCCTGTTTTGGGCAAAGTACGCGGGGGTGATGGTCATAGAATTCCACCGGGGCTCCGACGTGGTAATGCGTCGGTACTCGGACGACTATGTCAATGCCACACAGATCCTCAAATTCGCGCAGTACGAAAAGGTCAAGCGGACCCGTATCCTGGAGCGGCAAATCCATCCGGGCCAGCACCAAAAGATTCAGGGCGGGTTCGGCGGCTACCAAGGAACGTGGATCCCGCTTAGTCGCGCGGCGGAATTCGCCCGCGAGCTGCACCTTTGGAACGATTTGCAAGCGCTGCTGACCTTTGACCGCGCGCTGTTCGCAACGCTTCCAGCCGTGCCATCCAAGGCGCGGAGCAAAAGCAGCATTGCCCGTGCCAACCGCTTGGCAGTCACGCCACGACGGACCGCAAAATCCCCGGCACACACGGCCACCGGCGGCAAGCGTAAGCGCAAGCAGGTGGCCGAGGAAACGCCGCTAGCCAAACTTGCTCCCAGGTCACCGGAGCTGCTGGCCAAGAGGTCGTGCGCGTTCCCGACGCCCAATTCGGTCTCCAGTGCGTCCACTCCTGCACCGTTGGTAACGTCTTTGCAGCCCATACAGCCTTCCTGGGCTCAAGCGACTCCCCAGAGCGAGTCAAAGCCCGCTTATCCCTGGCTTGACACACCAACGATCACCGGCGCTTCAATACCCGAGGCCTTTTCTGGCGATAGCACCGAGTCTGAACCTAACAGCGAGACCACCTCTGAGCCAGGTAGGCCTTGGATTACTGTTCCAGCATCCCAGAGAATCGTCTCTGAACTACTTTTGTTGCACACTTACAGGGCATTGATATGTATGGCCTTTAGGAAGAAGGCGCAAGAGGCAGTGTATACGTCAGCTCTGGTGATGCTTTCCTCGCTCCTACATCTAAGGAAGCACGTCCCACACTTGCGACCTTGTGCACCAGCCGAACAAAAAAAGGAGGAAAGGGGGTATATCTAACCCCAAGTTCTCTGTTTTACATGTGTGCTCACTGTGCGACCTTGAATTGCTGACGATCAAAGCCCCACCTCCCCAGTTCAACCCATTGGAGGCCAAGGCCACCGCTCCATCGTCGCTGCTGGCTACAACTGCCAGACATACGCCTTCTGGTGCTGAGAGTTTCCAGGAGGCTTCTGATCCACTCGATCTACCGGGACCACCTTCTACCCATGCCCCACCAAACGAAGCGGCGGGAGCTGGTCGACGAGGGTCTGGCCTTGCAAACAATGCACCAGTGCCCGCCAAGAGCTCCTCATATGGTGTTAAAGGTCGGTACCCTAACCTCAACTACCGAGCACGCTCAATGCGCACCCTCAATATCAGCCCCCACGCATCCCAAATGCTGCATTACATCCATCACCAGCCTGAGATCCCTCTGCCAAGCCCGCTGACCGACACGTGTTCTGATTTTCACCCCAACGACGCTATTGACGACCAGGGCAACACGTTATTGCACTGGGCGGCCATCATGCGGCGGTTTACGCTGATTGATACCCTGCTGCGGCAGGGGGCTGACCCCAATTCGACGAATAGCTACCATGAGTCTCCGCTGTATTCAGCCATCATGTACGCGTTTACCCAGCATATCTACGCACTCAGCACCGTTGAAACCCTTCTCACACACTTGGGCGCCACCCTAGGCCTGCCCAACGCGCGTGGGTGGACAGTTTTGCACTTTTTGGCCAATGCTGCCCAAACCGTCGCCCACGAACAAGCCGCCCTCGTCTATTTGCAGGGGTGCCTGAACCAGCTGGCCACAGCTTCACCCAAGGCTTCAGTGTCGCCAAGCATTGTGTGGATACGCGACGACCGTCAGCGCACGGCGTTGGACCTCACCCATCCTGCAGCTGACAACCCTGTACGCCAACTGCTACAGCGGTTTATGCACTGCTACCCGACCCCACCCCTGCGCTCCTTTAGTCACCACTCTTTGCCAGGGGGTACACCATGGGGTGTGCCTGTTGATGTCCAGGGTCACCATCGCACCACAGACTCATCCTCACCACTCCCCAGCCCCGCGACGTCTCGGCGGACGTCGCTATGTTCCAATCATAGCGCCGTTCAATTCCAGCGGCACCCCAGCCCTCCTCGGTCCATGTCATTTTCAGAGGCAGCGTGCGAATCCAGGGCGATGTTGCCAAGCCCCATTCATCTGTCATTGCCCGATCCGCACCAACTGCCTTCCACTAGGCGTCCGGGCCCAGTGACCCCCGCGCCGTCCACCGCACTAAACTCCTTGGACCACCACCGGCGCCATTCATTGCACCTCACGGAGCCCGCGACCCCTGTCCCGTCACGCGTGGATAGTTTTCACTCGGCCACGCCCTTGAGCACCGCGGCATTCCACATCAATGGTGACCCTCAGCTTAGCTTACCCCCACTACGCACACCTCGATCCGGCCCTTTGACCACTCAGGCTAATCAAACCACCAATGGCCGCGACCACCAACCACACGACACCCCTCAACCCACTCGCCCAACAGCCCTTACGCGGGTTATTTCCAGCCCACCCTGCATGGCTTCCTTGTCACGCACCCCGTGGAAGGGCAGTGGTGCTATCAATAGTCACCATGCGTATACATCTGTTCGCTCTAATGCTCAAATTGGGCCACCGTTGGGCACGTTCAGCCCTCCTCGTTATCCACTGGGTAATTCGTCTGGAACCAAAGGACCCAAACCACCGACCAAAGTTCGTAAGGCTGGTGGACCCAGGCACTACACCATGCAATCCAATCCAAAGTTGGCTATGGGTGAGAAGCCATTGTCAGCTAGACCCCTGGCGACGCCCGCTTCCACCAACCCTTCATCCGACCGGTACGACCAAACAGTGAGCACGATTATGAACCATGTGACGGATGTGATTCATGCCAAGCGAAAAGACCATCTGGCCGTGCAGGGCCGTTTGCAAGATGAGATCAACACGCTGACCAAGACCCTGCAAGCAGTCACTGAAGAGCGTCAGTCGCTTGACCAACAGGCAGCGCATCTCAACGACCAGAACCAACACTCTCTGCGGATTAACCCATCGGTCCAGGCACAGCTACCTGATTCCTGGGCCAGCGCGTTTGCCACGGCTTCCCAGGCTAAGCCACCAACGCTACCCTTGGCCAAGGGCGAGCCATACATTGTAGACCTTCGTCAGGCCCTGCAGCTGTTTTTAGCAAAGCAGTTGCGTGCGGAATCATACCAGCTGCTGTCAAACCTTCCCTGTTCACAGTATTCGCAAGAAGAGCGCAAGCGCGACCGTCTGGCCAATCGTACCACTGCTGCTCTCTCCAAATCGCCGCGCCGATCTCCCGCTCGTGGTAGTATTCGCTCTAGCCCACGGTTGCGCACACGCTGCCAGTCGCTGTCCCCGATCATTGGAAAGCGCAGCCTGATGCCTGACACGCCCACCACCAGCTCACCCATGGTGCCCGTGGCCAATGCCCGCAATCCAGATTTGTCGCCATCGGCCAGGAGTACGATGATAGGTACAGCTGAGGAAGGCGTGGGCGCTTCTCAGTTATCGCAGCGTTACATGCAGTTGCTACAACAAGCACGTGCTCTTTCTGATGCACAGCCTGTTTTGCTAGCACAGTTGGCAGCCGCCATTGGGCCTAATATGCAGGTCAATCCTGACTTTTGGGTCGTGGACTCTGCCCAGCCTATATCCTGCACCGTTCATACCGCACCAGTCGATGCGGAGAAAACTGCCACACCATGCCTTAGGCTGGCTAATCTTCCTACCGATGCTCATATTTCGGGCCGGCCAACTACCCCACCACCACCATCACTGGCGCACCCACCCTCGACGCGATCACCACCCGTCTCAAGCTCGGTCAGCAGGGATTCACGTTGCTGCCTACCTACGATCCGCACGACCACCCAGTACCGCTTGTCCATGTATCGGCAAATCCTGTCGCGAGGCATCGGGGTCCCTTTTGCAGAAATGGAAAACGTCTTGGACGACCTGGTCCGAGTCTTGGAGAGGAGCTGACCAGAGAGAGAAAGAACTAAAGTGAAAGATGAGGACTTGGCTTCCGTGACTCGAAACGAGGAGCAAAGGGGCGACTTTAGGTGCAAGCCGACTATTTACCCGTGCATAAGGGCCTCTTCCACTTTTAAAATCGTAAAAGCCCAAAGTAATGCGGCCTGCTGATAGTCCATGGGTGGCGGCAAATACCCCTAGACGCGACTCTATCCCTACTATATGCTATATCCCCGACTGGTGTAGACCATCCCTATCACTACTTGCATGGTGTGCTTTGACGCCTTCCATGACCAGCCTATTAAACTTAATCCCCATTTGCCTGTATACACCACGATTGACCACCATAGTTTCCCAAAGGCTTTATTTTTCTGGGGGAGGGAAGAAGAGACTTCTTAACCACTTCCCCTTCCCTCACCACCACCAGAATTCCAGCATTACCGGTCGTTTCCCCAGTTCTTTGTGGACCGCAGCGGTGGCCTTGCCATATAACAAATTGGCGGCCTGCGGTGCACTTGACGGTGAAACATGAGGTGTGGTTTTGGCACCACAGGTAGACATGGGCAAAAAAAGCAGCACGGGTAACGAATGGGGCTATGGTTGATGGCGGCAGTGGTGGTGAAGCCGGGTTGCCGGAAGAGGTTTATTGGGCAAAAATAAACTATATTTAGGCCTTGACAGCGAACACGCGCTGGGGGAAGTTGCGTTCCTTGAGCTGTTGGCGACGAGTCTTTCGGGACAACTCACCCTCGGTCAGACGACGGCGGAGGGCGCGGATCTTCTTGGCGCGCAGGTCCAGAGGCTTGTACTTCTTGCTCTTGTAGAAATCACGCAGCTGGTCGCGCTGGGTCTGGGAAATGACCGTCAGGACGCGAGCAATGTTCTTGCGGGCCTCACGGCTAGTTGGGTTCAATTGGGAGCGCCACACGACAGATAAACGGAGGTGCGCTGGGTGTGGTGTTAGTTTGTAAAGCAACAGCATAACGTAGCCAACTCTTATAAAATAGCAGGTTCATCATTGCCAATATGGTTGTATGTACGGAACTGACCAGGCCAGGAATACTTACATCTTGGTACCGCGAGCAGTGGCACCGGCAACCTTTTGGACGCGCAGAGAAGACAGCTCACTCTTGAGCTTGTCCACGGTCTCCGTCAGTTCGGCCTTGGACTTGCCGCGGAGTTCAAACGCCTTGATCTTTGCCTGGAATTCGCCCAATGAGTAACGGTGGAAGCCACAATGACAAGAGCACGGTTGTTAGCTCGAAGATCGCAAGATTTCTACTTCAATAAGCGGATTCAATAGTAAAGCACGAGTAAATGCCCAGATACACGTCACCCTAAATCAAGGGCCTGGCATCTTGCCCTTTTCATCACCACCACCTTGGGATCTGCCACAAGTTGGATTAGGAGCATTCGGTTCAACCAAAGCCAAAGGCTTCCTCAGCAATTGGTGTGCGAGATGCACCCATTCAAGCGGCAACCAAACACCTGTGCAGTGCCAAGCGTTTATCCTCTTGTACTCTCCCTCGCTCTGACCATCAGCGAGCAATCCATCCATCTTACTGGCCGGTAGAACTGATACGCCAATGTGGAGTGGCTTGTAGCAGGCCTGCTGCTTGAGCAAAGCCCCCGTGGCGAACGATGACGGACGGATGGATGGATAGATACCGAGTGAGCTGATGGCGGTGGGCATGGGTTCGTTGGGCGGGGGAGTGACGACGAGGCAAAGTGCGGGTGTGAGGTGGGTGGTCGAGTGCATCCATCGGGAGGTTACTACTTACCATGGTGATGGATTGTGCAAACGTACAACGGGATTCAAGGGCGCAAGGAAGTAAAGAGGAAGAACAGGGTTACGCCGCCTTCCGCGCTCATAAGAGTCCTTGTGGCCCACACCTACGCGTGGGTTTTTTTCCTGTGGTCCGTGTTGCTCCTGTTGTTTACAGCTGCTACGCTGACTCCAGCAGCTACACCTACAAATGGGAAGTAAATTTATCCTTCGATAATATTTGCCCCATATCCCGCTTGGTCAACATGAACACAGCGAGAGCGTTCAAGCGAACCCATTTGCTGAAAGAGTCACCGAATCTCCACTGACGATGAGGCCGGGTGGCATCTTGCACCAATTGACATTGAGTTCTGCTGGTTTAACCTAGTTGGTTACCGTTTGTTCGTTGGTATACGGCCCAGCAGTACTAATCGACAACTTTTGTTTTTCTTTGCTTTGGTTTTTTTTTCTCCTCGCCCATCCTCACATACATTGACATGCTCCACAGGTGCTTGTTTGGGGCCCTGTGGCTCATGGGACTCCTATCTCTAGCGTTTGGTAATATCGAGAAGCGAATATTTTCAGTAACGGACCCGGTAGCGTCGTCGCTGCAAACATGGATTGAAGACTTGGCGCCAGAATATTCATGGCGGTTGCTGTGGCCTCAATACACCATACACACCCACCAGCAGCTGCTCCCGTTCCCACCCGAGTTGGCCAACTTGACATACTACTCGCCAGCTCATCAGTTGCTGCAGACTAGTCAGCTTGAGGCAGCGCAGTGGCTTCCAGCTGAGCAGTGGTACGTACTGGCCAAGCTCGACCCAGCTCGTTTGTATGAAGTGCGGGTCTCGTACCCAGCCAGCGTAAGTGTGCAGGCCACGACGACCCAGCGATGGTGAAGGTCACCTTTGATTGAGCTCAGGACAGTGCCCATGGATTACTTGGGCCTGATAGATGACCAGGTGATACTCTCTGGCAGCTAACCTGATTGCGTTTATCGGTATTCGTTCCCTCAAGCCATCTAACACAGTCTCCTGCCCGACTTGGCTCTGGCGAATTTTTTGGGAGGGAGGGTTTGCAATACCATTTAATAGCAACCTTTTGATTTTGAGCTCGAGCTATTTAGTCCGCATTTGGTGCTCGAGCAACTTAATGTCACACTGCCCCTACCGCCTGAAGACTCCACGCAGGTAGGCCCTTGGGTATAGCTGCGCATACCTGCTTCAAAATGGTGACCCTGGCCCAGCCGTAGCAATCTGCACTAGCGCAAGGCCTTTGACGTGCCACTAGTTGCTGATGCCTATGCCTTTTTTGTGTGTATAATTCTATAACTGGTTCTCATTAGGCATCAATCACTGCGACCCAATTTCTACGAGTTCGCGCGCTGTATGCTGGTGTGTCGCATTTACCCAACCGCGAAAAGCAGCCTGTGGCGTTCAATATTGGTATGTCAAATGAGGGCGCTAAACTCCCACACACCCTATTGTAGGCTGTGGGTGTGACTGCCTTGTCACAGCAGTTGCCAATTTATGGCTAACCTTGAACCATCTGGAAAATGTTGAACCCTGGCCTTGGCTTGTTACCTTGTGGGCTGGCCTGGTAGTGCTCGAGCAGCTCTACTTTTACATTCCTTTCCAGGCATACAAACTGGTGTTGGTGATTCTTCTTGTCGTAGGGTTTGCGGTGTTTGTGGCCAACCCAATCGCCACACAGACCATCGTTTCGCTCCGCGATCATGACAAAACGGACTAAGCCATGGGCAGGATTAATTTTGAAGCAGACTGGTGAGCACTACTTTGTGAGTGCTTGCTCGTTGTTGCTATCGTGTATACTATGATGCGTTGTATTTGGCTGTATCACCATCAGCGTTGGTGCAGTTAATGACGGCAGTCGCGATTTACAAGGGCAATTTTTTGTATCAGAGGGACTGGTTGATTTTCGTGGCGGCATGAGTGGTGATAGTCGCTGTGTAGCCACAGAATAAACAAACCAAAGGAGGAATAGGGTGGGTCCTCCTTCATTGCTGATACCCATTCTGCTTCCTAACTTTAGCCTGCATCTATACACCCCGCTGCCACATGTTCATTGGCATAGACCTGTGGGTTTGCCGTGGTCAACCAAATTCAAAAAAAATCAACGATACGCCATTAGTCCCGCAGTGCATTTAGTGTAAGCGGTGGGACAAAATACATGACGGCATTCATCCCATGGCGGCCTCTCCTTTGGTCCTGGTTGGGCCAGTGAGCTGGTGGTGGTCCTCAAAGCTTCTTTTTGTTTCTTGTCGGGTCCTGCTTCTTGCAGTGTCCAGGCCGACAGTTGAAACCAGTGTTTAGCCAACCTGGTTCTCCTCCTCCTCCTCCTCCAACCCCTTGTATTTTTTTCCTCGCCCTTGCTCTCGCCTTCGTCCCACTGCTCACCTGCTTTCCCTTATTACCACCACACGCCGCTGCACCTCGCCCCTGTCACACTCTTTTTTCTTCGTTTTCTACCTTTTGTATTGTTCACGTCCCTATTGTGCCTGGCAGCAATGCGGACTTGGGGATGGTATTTGCCAGCCTTAATCCCAGCCAGTCTTGAACCAGAAATCAGCGCAATTTGTGCCCAAGAAAGCGTCGCTGTTAATCATACACATTGGCACATATATTGCGAGGCGACTTAAAGTAAAATCGGCTGTTGAAAGTGCCTAGGTGCATTATTCTGTGGTGAGTGGTGTCTGAATAGGCCTGTCGCTGTTCTGTTTCGTTGGTCAACCCTACTCCCCTCTGGTTGCGCCCTTCTCTCACGGACAGGA
>JANBQA010000093.1:0-29041 GCA_027576955.1 Dimargaris xerosporica
TATGCGCTAAACAACGGCCTGACCGCACTGGCCATTACAGCTCACCAACTGCTGGTTGGGCCCCACGCGTGGCCAGTTATGTTGCGCAGCCTAGGCCAGGCCTTCCATAGCTGTTCAACTACCATGCAGTCAAGCCCACTGCATACGCTCACCCTGTCGCATCCAAGCACGTTGCACGAATCTCTGCCAATGGCTGCTGTGCAACCGCTGGTGGACTATGCCGCAATGCACACACGGTCCCAATACCTCGACGCAGTGGTGCTAGGCTGCTTTGCCTATGCCTACAACAATATTATCGTGCGTGTTCACTTGGATGTGCTTCACGAAGCTAGCCCAGGCGAGCAGACTGGCTTCAATGGCCATTGCACTGCCAAATCAAGGTTATCAGTGCAGACCAACGATGCACCATCGCTTGTCCGTATGGTCAATGTCGCCAAGCAAGTGGTATACAATTTACCCTCCACTAGCGACCCCAGCAACAATCCGCCCTTGACTGAGGACCACGGCGATGCGTCGGTGCTGTACCACGCCGTTGCCAGTGCCAGTGCGCACTTAGCCAAGCAATCCCTGACCCCACTGCTAGCATCGCCCTTTTATTCCACACTTGGATATGCCAAGGGCTACGCATGTGAAGCCATGGCCACCATCTCAAACGATGGCTTGACGCTGATGGTTACAGGCAATCCAGAACAAACAGCGGAAAGCACCCTTCATGCCCTGATGGACGCTTGGAGACAAGCCTTGGCACAGTACCAATCGAATATCCTAGGAACAGTGGATGCACTGAGCCTCTACGACTACCCACTACTGCTACCACTTGATCGTACTCAGTTCCACGCCCTAACACACGAGGTCAAGGCTGCGCTCAAGCTTACTAACTGCAGCGCAGTGGACATGCTGCCTACTTCTAACCTCCAGGACGGGTTTATTATCAACACGCTCAAAGACCCCTCGGCGTACATGGTGCAGATGGCATTCCATCTGGACGGCCCATTGGACGTTGACCGTTATCACCAGTGCTGGATGGAAGTCGGCCAGCGCCACAGCATTCTGCGCACCAAATTCGTCACAACCGACTTAATCTCTGGCTATTCCGCGGTGCAAGTCGTGCTGCCATCTATGGACATTGCTTGGTCATACGAGACAGACCACCAACTACTAACCAGCGACAAAGAAAGCCAGTACCTTGCCCTGGACCGCCAGCACGGGTTTGCGTTTGACAGCAGTCCCCTGTTGCGCTTGGCGCTGTTTAAAATCGATGACACTGACCATCTGCTATTCTTTAGTCACCACCATGCACTGTTGGATGGCTGGTCGCTGAACATCGTGTTTGACGAGGTCATGACACTCTATCACCGACAGGCACTGGGGCCAGTGGTGCAGTACAGCTCGTACCTGGGCCACTTGCTGCGCCAACCGGAAAAAGCCACCCAATGCTTTTGGCAAGACCTGCTACACGAGGTAACCCCAACCCCCGATCTGCAGCTGCCCAGCACACGGCCGCCATTGCAGAACATTGCTGCTGAGCCGTATGGGGTGCATGGGCATACGCTGCAATGCCCACTGTCAGCCATCCATACCTTTTGCCAGACACTGGGCATCACCACCAACAACCTGCTGCGTGGTTTATGGGCGTTGCTGCTGCATCGCTACCTAGAGGATTCTGGTGAAGTGACATTTGGCGTGCTGGTATCGGGGCGCAATGTGCCCGTGCCAGGCATCGATGACATGGTGGGGATGTGCATCAACACGGTGCCGTTTCGAGCCAAGTTTAACAACCAGCAGCCCTTGCACAACTGGCTGCAAATAATTCATCGCGTGTCAGGCGAAATCATGACCCACGAGCATGCTAGCCTTGTGGATATCCAGCAGTGGGCCAACGTGCCCACGGATATGCCTCTGTTCCAATCTTTGCTAGTGTATGACAAGTATCGCGATAGCCAGCTGCAAGTGGATGACCAGGAAGTTCAGATGCGCTCTACAGGCGGTCTCAACTTCACCGAATACCCACTAGCCGCAAGCTTTTACGACCAGGCAAATAACCTCTGTGTTATGCTGACGTACAAGACTGGCAAGTACGACGACGCGTACGCTTCGCTTCTCTGTGCCTACCTGGACGCTTGCTTGACACGTATCGTTGCATCCACACCCACTACGCCAATAGATTATGTGCAGCAGCTACCAGAGAACGAGCACAAAACGCTGATGGCCTGGTCCCAAGGCGCTGTCAAAACGCTTGACCCTGCTTGTGTCTTGCTGCCTGACCTTTTTACGCGCAGCCTACACCGATGCCCACATGCCATTGCGCTGGAGAGCGGCAGCGAGCAGTGGACGTATGCGCAGGTGCACCAACGAGCACTGCTGATTGCCAGCCGTTTGCAAGCGCATGGCGTCGCCCCTCAGTCCAAAGTAGCATTGCTGTTTACTCGGTCACCAGACTATATTTTTTCGCTGTTGGCCGTGCTGATGCTGGGTGCCATCTACATACCCATTGATGCGACCCACGGTACAGAGCGCATTGGTGGGATATTAAGCGATTTACACTACCCACTGGTGCTGACGCAGTCTGCACATCTAGGTATTGTTGACGCATTATCGTACATCGATTCCATCATCTGTGTCGACCTAGAGTCGCAGATAGCACTTAGAGGCTTACCGTCGTTAGATACAAGCCAGTGCTGCAGCACAACAGATTTGGCCTATATTATTTTCACGTCGGGTACCACGGGCAAACCAAAGGGCGTGCAAGTTCGCCACGAGTCCATCGTAAACAGCGTGTCGTCGATGAGCCACTTGATCCGGTTTACCAAACCAACACGAATGGCGCAGCTACTCAATATTTCATTTGATGGGTGCATTGCAGAGGTGTTTACTGCCTTTGACCTTGGCGCTACATTAGTTCTTTTCTCAAATGATATCACGGACTGTTTCCGTCGAATCAACAGCTGCTACATCACACCATCGTTACTATCCGCCTTGGATCCAGCAGACTGCCCTAACTTGAGCACGGCTATAACCTGTGGTGAACCCTTAACCGACGCACTAGCCAGTACATGGTACAATCGCTGTGCCCTATTCAACTTTTATGGGCCATCGGAGTGCGCCGTTGGAACACATGGTGCGCGTGTGACTGGCAGCGAGAACCTCACTATCGGCACACCATTTCCTAATTTGCAGTCGTACATCCTTGATGAGTCACAGCAGAAACCTGTGCCCATTGGCGTTCCTGGCGAGATCTGCATCGCTGGCATCGGTGTCAGCAATGGCTACTTGAACCGCCCTGACCTAACAGCCAAAGCGTTTGTTCCCAATCCCTTTGGTGCTGGTCAGATTTATCGTACAGGCGACCTGGGCTGCTGGTTGCCCAATGGCAAGATCAAGTACCTGGGCCGCAAGGACTTTCAGGTCAAGCTGCGTGGGTTCCGCATCGAACTGAGCGAGGTGGAGCAAGCCGTCCTGAAACACCCATTGGTGACTGCTGCTTGTGCCATTGTCCAAGATGGTAATCTGGCTGCGTTTGTGACTCCCTCAGCCTGTGACCCGCAGTCCATCACCCAGCTGATTGCGCAAAGTCTTCCATCGTACATGGTGCCTGCTGTCATTGCCCCCCTTGACGCTCTTCCGCTGACACGCATTGGTAAAATCGACCGCAAGGCCCTGCCTCGAGTGGATTTCGATAAGCTGAATCACCAGGAGATTGTGCCACCACAGACCCCCATGGAAACTGCTTTAATTAGTATTTCAGCTGAAGTTCTAACGCTAAATAATGACCAAATCTCGACTCGGAGTACCTTTTTCCAACTGGGGGGCAACTCCTTGACTGCCATTCGTTTGGTGGCCAAGTGCCAGCAGCAGGGCTTTGTCATAGCCATTGCCGACATCAACCGCACCCACACCATTGCCCAGTTAGCTCAACGCATGGAGTCGCAAAATGCCATGGTTGACTGCGAAGCGTATCCAAATGTCAGCGGCCCAGTGCGTCTGACACCCATCCAATGCGAGTTCTTGGCTGAAAGATTCCAATGGCCCCAGGCTTACCTGTCACCATTTGTGCTCCAGTGCAGCACGACCTATGCACATTCAACCTGGCAGAGCGTGGTGGCCCAGCTGCTGAGCTACCATGACATGCTGCGCTTCCACTTGGCTGACGAACATGATAGCTCTGACACACCCATGGGCGTGATTGAGTCGTCGCTGAATATCAGTCAGGTGCTGGACTTTTGTAGCGTGGACACTGATGCTGAGCTACACGCCATTGCAGTAGAAGCCTGTGCCAAGGTCGACTATCGTACCGGCCCTATTTGCCAGTTCCGCGTGGTCAATATGCACCAGCAGCAGTACTTTTTGTCGGTGGTGCACCATTTGGCCTTTGACCTGGTATCGAGCACTATTCTGGTGGATGACCTAACTTCATTGCTGCAAGGCCAGCCACTGCCACCCAAGACGCTATCCTACATTGAATGGTCAGACACCTTGCACGCCATGGCCGAGAACCTGGATGTCAGCACCATTATGCTGCCTACACCTTCCCCGCCACTGTCCTTGGACTACCCACACGTCCCACTCAATCGAACCAAAGAGTATGAAGCCAAGGAAATCCTCACCATTGACCACGAATTATTGCGCCGCTTCGACGCGTATACGCAGCAGCACGCGGCAACAGCTGCTGGTTTAATCATGACCGCCCTGCTACGCGCCTGCCACCAACGCTTCAATATGCCATCGATCACTGTGGCCTTTGAGTCCAATGGTCGCAGCCCACCTGGCCAAGCCTGCGATGTATCACGGACCCTTGGGTGGTGTGTCTCGCACAACTATCTCTCCTTGACTATGCAGCCCAGTGAACCGCCCGAGGCCACACTGGAGCGCACGCAATTGGCCCTTGGTAACCTGCCAACCAATGGATTCAGCCTGTTCCTGGCCAAGCACCTCAAGGCCTTTTCAGATCCAATTGAACAAGCGCCCTTTAATATTTGCCCTGAAATAGCGTTCAGCTACTCTGATGGTCAAGCATTGGTCACCCCCAACAGTGCCTCGCCCATTACGCCTCGGCACGACCTATTAGTGCCCATTATACCTCAGCTAGTGCCCAATGCTCACCCCTATCCGCTGGTGGTCTCTTGTTTGCACACCACCAATAAGCTTGAGGTTCACTTTACTTTCCATACCAACCAGTTCAACCCATGCACCATCCAGCAGTTGGCGCTTGCCATGCAACAGGCCCTGGGCTCACTTATTTTATAATACAGTTACTCGCCTGTTGGTAGGAATAGTGATTCTTTTGTCCTTGTGTTACTATGAACTCTCTTAGATAACATAATCCCAAAGTGTTAAAAAATAAATTCTCCCAGTTAACGGTATAGGACTAATGCTTTGGTCATAAAATTGCATTGGTGAATTTACTTGCAGAATCACCAATGCTTAGCCATTAGCTGGGCTAATGCGTTCAGTTGGTAGAAAAAGTGGCATAAACTAATTCATGGATGCGAATAAGCATTGCTAATGAGCAGAGCGATAAGGCTTTACTGCTAAGCCTGTCACCTATCGACCAAGCCTGACTGGAACTCTTGGGCTAGCATGTGTTTTCCCGCAATGTATCGCACACCTCCTTTTGGCATGCCTCGCTTCCAGTGGGCTCACCCCTGTGCTAGTTGCGTTCTGAACCATGAGTATATGTTTTCTCCGATGCCATCTATAGGGGCGACATGATAGCTGCCACTGTAAATAGACGGTCTAACCGACCTATCCCTTCCCCTAGAATCAGGTCAAAGTAGTACGCACTAGCTCGACAGATTGCCGTGCCTTCTACACTAGATATTCATTGGTAAGCCATTGCCATTTTGCTGCTATGGTCCCCCGCACTGATGGTTCCTATTTGCCCATGGTAGGCGCCCACCAAAGGTGTGACATGGGGCGACCTGGTGGTGACGGTTTTACCCTGGCGCCATTGCTTCCCCCCAAACCTGCGCTACTCACTAGATGCGCTCACAGCTGGCTTTCATGCTTGGTGACCGTGGCAGTATTCAGCTAATTCGCCGTCGTTTTATAGGCACAATGTCACCCAAAACACGACCTTGGCACCAATGCCTTTTTGATCTCGTTTTATTTTAGCTTTTACGTTCTTGGTTTATTTTAAAGCCGTCAGTTCTACGATATTACGTTAGGTGGCACACTATTGCACCTGTCCCACTTTCGCCACAAAGAATACCGCCTGCGCCTTCTTTTGCATACTTATTTTCCGGTGCTTTCTCGTCTGTCAGTAAAGGTACTTGAACCTTGCAAGGTTAGCTGTGAGTGCCTCGCTTTTTTTCTTTAGCGTGCATAATCTTTGTGTCCTTGTTAGAGCGCACAGTGCGATGTGCGGAATTTTCCATGCGCTGACCACGTTACCTTGGATTTATGCAGCCTCCTGCGCCGCTGCATTCAGTCGTGACCAGCTTTTTTGTTTTCGTCCGAAGGTCAGTTTGATCTTGGCCGGCATGATCCCTTTTGACTGAGGGTCCTGACGGGTATCAGGTGCACATAGAAATTGCCACTCGGCCACTAGTCCATCCTCGCCACGTCACAAGTTGGTACGAGCCTTATGGGCGTAGGAATTCGAGGCTCCCAATTGGAATAAAATGAGCCCGTGAAGAAGCCTTTTACCCACTCTACCTAACTGTCATTAACACTAATAGCATCAATGCTGATGCACTCTTCATTGTTGCTAATTTGCGCCTTCACTTGGGGGGCTTACGTCTACCGCCGTGCTACCTCCGACCTAGGTATAAAGGGACCGCCCACGTACGACGAGCAGCGTTTCAGTCGGCACTTCATACGCCAATTCCTAACACCGACTGTTGGCCTCGAACCCACTGAGAGTTGCTGGTTCAGCAGCCGATTAGACTTGCTGACACTTTTTCATCCTTTTCAGTTACATTGGGCCTACTGATTTGCTGACTGAGTGAGTCTAAACGCGCTGCCAGTAATTGTCTCGCCTCAGCTGGCTGATCGGTTGCCGCTTGGGCACTTTACCTACGGTCACTGTTTGCGGTCATTGTATATATTTCCGGCCATACTCTTGCCGAACATGCAGGCGGTCCGTTTGGCGCTGTACGCACTGAGCACCCAGCTGCTGCTCTGTGTCTTGCCGTCGTTAGCGACACCAGCGCTGTGCCAAGACTGCGCGGACCCACTGTGCGCCACGGTAATTTGGAAGGACTGTTTCAACCAGCCCCTCCAAACCACCACAACGTGAGCAGTGACAGCGACGTCAATATTTACCTTTATCGTCCGCACGTTTACTACTGGGCTGTTCTGCGTGACTAGTTGCCTTTCTATTATTTTATGTGTTGATGCCGTTGCAAGTTTTCCCCTAAACTGACCATCACTGCCGTGCTGTGGTTTCTATCTCTTCACAATCTCTCCCCTGATATCGAAAAGGGGGCTATATGACTGATTGGAACCCCACCCCTGTGGTGCCCCTTTCTTGTGGTCGACGTAGCCGCTGGCACTTTCCCCACTGTCCATAGAGCACGTGTTTTTTCATTAAATGCGCCACCCTTGCCAACGGCATCTCCTGGTCACAGCATGGAAAAAAAGTGATGGCGTAGATGTATATGCATCCGTAAGGGTTATGTGTACGCCAAAGTTATTTGGCTGAGTCAAGCTGCGTAATGTGCTAAAAGTGGCTGTCAATAAACGCTGCGGTGCATGTCATTAACCAACCGTGCATTCGTGGCCTTGCAATGGTTAGGTTACGCAACACTTTTCAATAAACGTACCACTGTTCATCAGCTGCATAGACTGGTGCTCGCTAATTTAGCGTCCTTCATGGCTAATGGGCAGGCAGTTTCGGTTGAGTTGGCACAAGTAAAATACATGTCTATTTGCTAGCACCATTTTTAGTACAGAGGTTATCCATACACGCAGCAATGGTGGGGCTCCCAATATTCATTGGGCGGCCATGCTGTTATGATGTCGCTGAATATAGGGTGAAAGGCAACGCTCAGTTGATGTAATTGCTGTGAAACCATGGTGAGGGGAAGGGAGAGTATAATGCGGACCTGGCTAGGCGGTAGACCACGGATAGTTTATCGCACCCAGTTGACGCCGTTTGTTCTCCCAAGCTCAGTCGACACCATTGCATGCCCAACAGGGCTGCTACCGTCAATCGGAAAAAGGAGGTGACTAAACTGGAGGAGAAAATGGGAAAAAAGATTGCAGATGAACGGGTAAGTGAATCGCCAAATGAACTGATATACCGCATACGCCTTGCGAACGGATTCGACTACCTTGTGGAGCAGTAACGACCAATGCCGCACTGTTTACACTCGCTTGCTGGCTAGTGCTGGATGTCCATGCTTTTGGCATGCAACACTATCCAATAGGTGTCAGGTGTAGCTGACTGCGGTGATGTATATTTCTGCCAGTCGAATCGGTGTCAATAACCCCATGGGCCCTGGTTCAAGCAGCGCTGGTCGCCCCTTGAACTTGTATGCAGCAGCCACGCTACCCTGTTTGATCACGACAGCTGAGTAATGTATGCATTGTCGGTTCATTGGATCGTTTCGCATTGGCATATCCTCCGCTCCCGACGCTACGCTGACTTCATCCCCCTGGGCACTGGACATTGTAATACATGTCTGGGGGATTCAGGCAGTTGAGTCTTGGGCGTAACGAAAAAAACTCACAATGCACCGCTCGCCGTTGTCTCCCCAGTGCTGAATTAAAACGCTGGCGTTGTATACAGCCGATTACTAGACTTACACTTGTGGAAAAACCGCCAACCCAGTGGCAGCAATGGCTCTTTGCAAATGACCGGGTTAGTTAGCGAAGAACCACAGGCTGTACAAGATGAGATCACTGTTTTTTTTTTCGTTTACCAACGTCATCAGGGTTGGGGGGTGAGAGCGCAAACCATACCCCTCAATGGAGAATTGACCATATTTTGGCCCCAAGTTGGGGGTACAGTAGAGTGTTCCCTTACAAAAATGAATATGTATTAGGTCAGTGGCGTATATATTAGGGCAGCGGGGCCTTGTAACACTTTGGCCGTCGGAATGACCGACCTGATTACCCTCTGTTGTTTTCGTTAGTTTCTATTCCATCAGCTGGGTGACCCTACTTACTGCACGGAAACGTGGGGGTTTCGGGTCTATTTTTATTGTTGCCGTGCCTATGTGTCCTTGGCGTGTGGAGTACTTTGCTTTACTCTGACCCACCTGTCATGTGGCTCGTCGTTTGTCGCCGAGTGGGCGTTTGGCTAGTGGTGGCGAGTGCGCTACTGGCGTCCATCACTACCGCCGCAACAGTATGCCAAGACTGCATGGACGCTCGGTGCCTGCAAAAGAAGCCCGTTGACTGCTCGGCCAATGCGACTCAGCTCTCAGCTGCCTCCGAGGTATTTCCTCAAGGGTCCAAGGTCACGTTAAACAAACCATCCCTAGGCAAACGCAGCGGGGAACTTCCGCGTGAGCCGGCGCCCGACGACCCCAAAATCTCTATCCGGTTCCATTGCTCCGCAGAGCACGCCAACCAACAGTGCGACAACGTGCAAAAGAGTCTGACCAAGGCAATCGGATACCTGGAGGACATTCTGGCGCTCAAAGTATCTCTCGCCATCGATGTAAAGTACTTTTCGTATTGCTCCACGTATAAAAAATGCAACCTCGACGACGTCTCTGCCTATGGCAACGCGTACCCTGCTCGGAGCGCCGTGGTGGTTGACCACGAAGGCCACCTCCGCCTGTACCCTCAGCCCTTGATTAAGCAGTTGGACATGTATAACCCACCCTCGTTTGCCAATGTGGACATCCTTGCGGCCTTTAATTCGGATATTGATTATTGGTTCGAGTCCGAAGGAACGGACATCCAGCCTAACCAAACCGACTTTGAGCTGGCTGTATGCCGAGAGATCCTGCACGGCCTGGGGTTGATCTCACAGTGGGATATGTACTTTGGCGACAAGGGCACCGTGCTCACGCCCAACCCCTTTTCGCTGGACGTGGACCTCACCATGCCCAACAAGCCCTTTAGCGTCAATTCTTTTCTGGAGAGCGCGTTTGACCAGTACCTTGTGGAGAAGAGCAATGGGAAACCGCTCTACTTTCACACGGAGCGCATGAACCAGTTTTTGCACGGGAATAGCACAGGATTGTCGGGCGCAGGCAGCCGAGTCGAGTTCCAGTCGCAGTTGGACTTTAAACAAAAGTTCATGGCGTCGGACGTGCAGCCGATTGCACGGCATGTGATGGACTTGGCCACGACCCCTCGGTCGATTGTGTTTGTGCCCCGCAATGAGGTCATTGGGCTCAATCAATCCGTCGCCAGCGATTCGGCCGACCCATTCTACGTCGAAACGACTATCATTCCGTTTCGCAGCGGGGAGTCCCTCGCCCACCTCGATGCCGATACCTTCAATGACACCGCTGACTTTGTGTATCAGATCCAAATTCGGCAAGGGGTCAGCCTGACCTCTATGATCGCGCAGCATAACAATGAGTCCAACAACCCGTATGGACCGGCCATCCTTACTATTCTGAACACCATGGGCTACGTGGTCAAGGGCAAGCTGCCCCGTGATATCAATGTGACCTTGGCCAATTTGTACATTCCGTCCGGACAGCGTGGCGTGGATCCGCTCAATGGCAGCTTACAGCTGATCACGTCACTATGGTCGCTCGTGCTATCGGTGGCCATGACCATTTTGATGACTAGCGCTAACCTATGACAGCTAAGGGTCATCGCATGCATATAATAAACTGCTCCGTGCCGTGCTCATTATTATTGCCATTAACAGAGCCGCCAAGGATGCAGGCTATTCTCCACGTCACAAGAGCAATGTTTATTCACACAGGTGGGCGCTTCACCAACGACTGCGGTGAGCAGCACCTGAACGAGCAGCCAGGTCATGGCCCTATCCTCTCTGTAAAACCAGAAAAGATACCAACTAACAGAATTGCAATGCCTATTTCTTCTTGCCCGACTTCTTGATGCCGCCCGACAGCAAGGGACCGCCCTTGGAAGCCTTATCTTTCATGGCCTTGAGCTCGGCAGCTTCCTTCTTCTTCTTCTCGAGGAACGCCTTGTCATTCTACACCATTCCAATGGTACCCACAGCCAACGCTCGTTCACGGATCCATCGGGTCAGATAGGGAGATCGCTCGCCCAACTGGGGTGTAGTCTGTAGTTGCCTAAGCATACGGTACCTCAGTAGCTCACGCTTGGTCCCACTATCTGGGAGAGCTCCTGGCCAAAGTGGTGGGTTGCGATGAGCAACTTACCTCGTCCAGTTCCTTCTTGCCCTTGCTGGGCTTCTTCAATGGCTTGAGCTTGCCGCCTACATTCCACACATTAGCAAGTATGATCGGAGGTCAGGGCAAGCTGGTGAGTTTACAATTAAAGAAAGCAGCGATCTGGATAAAGGAGCTGATCGGCCAGCGAGCACAGAAACCGCCCCATCGCGAGTAGTGGCCAATGGCCTCTCATTGATAGCCCAACATGGTTACCTTGGCGACCCGACATGATGAGTTAATGGAAATGCGTGGTGCGTAACTGTGGAAAAAAAAGTAGTGCCAAGTTATTGTCAATGCAACGTGGCCGAGTCAACGACTGCCAAATGGGCCTGAGCCCTGAAGATGTCAGAGTTGAATTTTTTCTCGTACCACTGGGTAAGTGGTGAAAAAATTCACGGGAGCGGGCCAGAAGAATACCAAGCGGTTGGTCGAGGCTGGCCCGATTGTGACCTAGTCAACCCAGGGGTTGACTAGGTAGACTACGCCCTTAACTGCTCAATTAGTTTAGTTCGTTGCGCCATGGTGCATTGTCTGGAGTTGACGCTTTGCATTCCTTTTAGCAGTAGCGACACCCACACCCACGGTTGATTGCCAGGTCACCTGCGCCCGCACACCGAATTGCGCATGGCCGTTGCTCGGCGCTTCAGTTCGCTGGTCCGTTGGGCATCCATCAAGTTCCACTGCACCGCTACCCTAAATCCTGGACTTTATTGGCCGCTTGCTATGGCGGCTCACGACCCGGCCGAGTCACGGCGAGTGGAACTTATCCGTCGGTACCACCCAACGTTTCATACTGACTACCCTGCGTCCCCAGCTCCCGCTACACCGCTGTCAACCGCACAAACGAGCGCCCACCCAACGACGACGTTGTCGTCGCCTGCGCGGCAATGGCGAGTGTTTGCCGAGTGCCCCACACCTGCTGGTCCGCAAGCCTTTCTTCAGGTGATGGAGCAGTGGATCCAAAACCCCAACCTGGTTCTTCCTCCGGTGGCCAGGGCGGAGATTGCCCAAGATAACTGTTTGGGCTTGGCGACTGCACCAGCCATGGGTCCATCTACCCAAGCGCTGCTCGCTCACCCGTCCATGTCCTTGATCCGGCATACCACGCGTCGCTTGCTACCAAAGCGCACCACTCATGATGCCATTGTCACGGAGCAGGTGCTGGTGTACCAAAGCCCTGCCGAGTGCCGCGTCGAATTTAGTCCCTGTGTTGCCCACGATGAGCAGGGGCTGGCGGATCTCCCGTTTTACTACCCTAAATTTGCCTCGTTTGCCTACACCTACTGTGTACACCCTCTAGCCCAGCCGTCGGATACGTCAGACGATGTTGACCGCGGTCTTCTGCGTATCGAATTCTTCATGCCATCCCAGCAATCTATCACATTAACTGCCAAAGAGGAGTATGTTTGGCAACAGCTCCTGCGCAAACTACACAAGTGGTGCATTGCCGCCATGACGGGGTATCGCAAGCGCGGTCAGCACGATCAGCTAGTAACCAAGGACCAGTATTTGGCAATGTATCGTCAAATGAAAGCCGATTACGGCGCGACGTGGGTATCCGTATGGCCCGAGAAAACCGATGCGGCCAAGTTTATTTACGAGGACATTGGCATTGCCAGTTGGCTGCTCTGCTTGTGGCAGCAACGCATGCCATCAACGGCGCAGAACACCGGTGCTCGCACGTTTATGGACCTTGGCTGTGGCAATGGCTTTCTGGTACACCTGCTGGCGTCCAAAGGCTACCACGGGTGGGGTCTAGACCAGGCAGATCGTAAGGTCTGGCAAATGTATGGGCCAGGCACCCATCTCATTGCTGAAACCCTGTACCCGATGGCAGCGCGCTACCCGGATACCGAATGGTTCATTGGCAACCATGCAGATGAACTGGTCCCGTGGATTCCCATCATTGCTGCGCGGTCCCACTACCATGCCAAGATAGTCGTGATTCCCTGCTGTCTCTACGAGCTCTCAGGCGAGAAATACAACCATACCCAACCGGGACGCACGCGGTACCAGGTATACCTGGACTATATTGCCCAGATTATGGAGATCTGTGGGTTTATCGTTGAACGCGAGCAGCTGCGGATCCCTTCAACCAAGAATATTGCTTTAGTGGGGCGTCAACGAACTTTCAACCAGAGTAAGTATGATGGAAGCATTGATCAAAGCAAGCCCCCATCTCTCTGGCATTGTATGCCAGCGTGCCTGTTTGCTAGCTAACCGCGCAATGCTCACAATATTAACCTCGATTGCTTTGGGCTCTTTGAATGTATGGTATGCATGAGTTTGGCTTAGAGGATACGGAGCAGCGTAAGCGCGTGCTCCAAGCCATCGACGCGTTAGTAGCCAAGGTGTCCCATTTTTCTCCACGGGTACCAGACCGAATCAAGCAGTTACAGCGACAAGCCAGCCACCGGCATTAACTCTAACTGATGCTCCAGAGCTGGTTAAAGCTGGAATAGCTTTTCTTAGAAGCGTCATTTTTTACCAACCGTTAAGGAGAGACGTTGCGGTGATTAACTAGCCATCCACTGGGTATCGCTAGGCCTCATCGGATGCTACCAAGGGCCCAGGCGAAACCGAGAGCACCAATCACCTTGCTATCTACGCACCCTAGGTCTTAGAATGTTTTTTTCTGTGGCGTTTCAGAAACCGACTGCGCGATCACATTTGGTTGCACCGACTTTCGGAGAATCCTAATGCCTTTCAAGTTGCCGCTCCAGCCCTACAGTTTCACCTGAACTGCTCCCAGGGCTAGAGAAGCGGTACAGGCGGTGGTAGTGCCGCGGTTAGAAGATAAGCAGGTGCCATTCGTGACCATCATGGTTCTAGGTCGCTTGGAATCCGTGGTGAACACTGGTGGGCGCTGTGTGTGGTTTCTCCTGGTATCTAACAAACCGTGGTCGGTGAGCGACAGCATTTGCCTTGGCGTACGCTTTAGTAGCTTGCTTGTCGTTCATTGTGCTTTACTTATTGTTTGGTAGCTCCAGCTAAACACGTTGCAGGTCGGGTATATAGGCTACATCTGACCCATCCAGCTATGACCAACGCCTCACGTCCTGTTAAAGTACACTGCTAGTGATAGCTGGAAAACGAAATTGTATTATCGACACGGTCAACGAGCGCTTGGCGGCATGACCAGCTCTCCCAATGCCTCAGGGCCATTTGGCACTGGGGCCTGGGGTTCAGGAGAAAGAGTTAGGGAGACACCTGCCGACAACCCTTGTGCTGTTGAAACTCATGACCCATATATCGCGCCTGGCTACCGCCATCACCAAGAAGTTTCTTTGAATTCAGCCCCCATCGCTCGTGAGTGGACAGCGCAACGAGCCAACTCGAAATTGCCGGGGCCATCCACCCTGCCGAACCGAAGCGCTGGTCAGGATGCTGGCGATGGCCCTGCGATATGGCGGCGGTTTCACCGATACCCGAGTAACCCGAAAGCAGAATCAATTCAGTTTGCCGACGAAGGCATGCCCGCTGAGGTTCGGGCCAAGCCTTTAGCGGGCGCTTCGACAACAAATTCGCCCATCGCCAATGTCATGCGCGTCACCCCGTGCTCCATGTATATCTTTCCCAACACCTTGGGTGACACGGGCACGGTCGCATTTGGTGAGCCCACGCAAGTGAGCTACCGTGATGCGACCGCTGCGTACCGCGAAGCAGGTGGCGAGGGCGCACCGGCGCAGGAAGGGGAAGCCGACTGGAACCAAGCACACTCCTCGGTGGACCAAGGCCGTAGCTTGGAGAAAGGGGAACCATTATACGACATTCGTGAGGGTTTGGCGCAGCACGTCAACAACATTGACCGCCAAAAGCTCAAAGAGCTAGGCTTGGTCTTTGACAATATATCCGTGTACGGCAAAGGCACGGCCCAGCAGTCCATTGCCACGGTACCAACCCCGCTGATTCATATGGCCATTGACATTCCCATCCTTGCCTGGCGAATTTTGACGTGCCACAGCCTCAAGGGCACGTCGAACACGGTTACCAAAACTATCCTCCACAACGTGAGCGGCTTTGTGCGCACCGGTGAAATGCTCTTGGTGTTGGGCAAGCCTGGTGCCGGTTGTTCCACCTTGCTCCGCGTCTTGGGGAACCAACGAAAATCCTATACCAATATCACGGGCGATATCTCGTATGGTGGCTTGACTCCCGAGGAGATGCGCAAGCATTACCGCGGGGAAGTGGTGTACAACCAAGAAGAGGACTACCATTTTGCCACTATTTCCGTGCGCGACACCATCAGCTTTGCACTCAAATCCAAGACGCCGAGTACGCGTGTGCTGAGCAACCGCAGCGCGCGCACAAACAAGATGACCGACGCTCTGCTCCGCATGTTTGGGCTAAAGCGCTGCGCCGACACCCGTGTGGGGAACGCCATGCTACGCGGTGTCTCTGGGGGCGAAAAGAAGCGCACCAGTATCGCTGAACAAATGGCCACCTCGGCGGCCATCACCATGTGGGACGGTAGCACCAAGGGACTGGACGCGTCCTCGGCGTTGGATTACGTCAAATCTTTGCGCATTGTGGCAGACCTGCTACACCGTACCACCGTGGTTACGTTGTATCAGGCCTCGGAGAATATCTATAACGTGTTTGACAAGGTGATGGTGCTAGCCGAAGGCCGATGCATTTACTTTGGCCCAGCACAAGAGGTCAAGGCCTATTTTCAGAGTCTTGGGTACGTGTGCCCTGACCGCCAAACCACATCCGACTTCTTGACGGGTATTACATCGGAGCACGAGGCACGGGTTACCAAAGGCATGGAGGATCAAGTGCCCCGCACTGCCAAAGAGTTTGAGGACCGGTTTTGCAACTCGTACGCGCACGGGCGGCTGATGCAAGACATTGAACAATACCGCCAGGAGCTCCAGGAAACGGAACCAGCTCAGATGTTTCGCCAAACCATCAATGGAGTCAAGATGGGCGCGGGCAAGAAAACCTATCGCGCCAAATCGCCGTACCAGACGACGTACTGGTTTCAAGTGATTGCCTGTTTGCAACGCGAGACCAAGGTTATCTTGGGGAACCCCACCACCCTCCTCTTTCGCCTAACGTACAACGCCTGCATGGCCATCATCGTTGGATCACTGTTCTTCCAGCTACCCGATACCTCCGACGGCGCCTTTCCTCGAGGCGGTGTGCTCTTCTTTGCCCTGCTGTTCAATACCCTGGTGGCCCAGTCAGAAATTCCCAAGTGTTTTCAAAACCGCCCAGTGATTTACAAACAAAAGGCATACGCGTTTTACCACCCCAGCGCCAACTACCTGGCCCAAATGCTTACGGATCTGCCCATCACGCTGGTGCAGGTGGTGGTGTTTTCATCCATCCTGTACTGGATGGCCTCGCTTCAGAGTGGGGCCGGGAAATTTATCATTTTCATACTCATCGTATTCATGTCGACGCTGTGCTTAACAGCCTTGTTTCGGTTGGTGGGCAACGCCACCGTGGACTTGGACATGGCCCACATGGTCTCCGGCTTGGCACTGTTGGTCTTTATCGTGTTAACCGGGTACCTGATCCCACCGAAATCGATGGGCGGCTGGGTGCTATGGATCTTTTGGATCAACCCAATTGCCTACGGCCTCAAAGCGTTGGTATCCAACGAGTTCAAAGGCCTGGTGATCCGATGTTCACCGACCAGCCTGGTCCCCAGTGGGGCACCCCAGTACAATAATATTCAGAACCAAGTGTGCACCCTGGCGGGGGCACGGCCGGGCACGGACATTATCCGCGGGGAAGACTATATTCGCGAAAGCTTTGGGTTCAAGTCGTCCAATCTTTGGCCCGATTTCATTGCCGTGTGCTGTTTTTATTTGCTATTTCTGGTCCTGGCGCTGATTGTGGTGGAAACCGTGGAGTTTGGGGGTAGCGGCTATAGCACCAACGTGTTTAAGACCCGTCGTCGCTCTCCTCTGGGTTGGCTGTGTTGCACCAGCTCGCGCCGACGTCGCTATCGACGCAACGCACCGGTCGACCCGGGAACCCAGACACGGCCAAATCAGGCAGAAAGCGGCGGCATGGAGTCCGATGCCGTTGTCAAGGACGCCAGCAATGGGCTTACGCTGACGTGGCAGGATATCAGCTATACAGTGTCGAGTAAACACGGTGACACTCAACTGCTGCACAGCATCAACGGCTACGTGCGACCAGGTGCGATGACGGCGCTCATGGGTTCGAGTGGGGCCGGGAAAACGACGCTGTTGGACGTACTGGCGCTGCGCAAGAACCTTGGCAAGGTCGACGGCGATATTCTGTTGAGCGGTGAGATCCTGACCAAGACGACGCGCCGGCAAACGGGTTATTGCGAACAAATGGACATTCACGATCCCTATACGACGGTGCGGGAGGCGCTGCAGTTCTCCGCGTATCTGCGCCAGCCCGCTCACGTTAGCAAGCCCGAAAAGGATGCATTTGTCGAAAAAGTGATCCAGCTTTTGGAAATGGAAGAAATTGCCGATGCCATGGTGGGTTCCACTGAATCGGGCATCGGTATCTCGGTGGAGGAGCGCAAGCGCTTGACCATTGCGGTCGAGCTGGTGGCCAAACCGAAAGTTCTGTTCTTGGACGAACCCACCTCGGGGCTGGATGCCCAGGCCTCGTTCAGCATCGTGCGGTTCCTGCGCAAGCTCGCCGCCGAGGGCCAAACCATGCTGTGCACCATCCACCAGCCCAGCTCGTTGCTGTTTGAACAGTTTGACCGACTGTTGCTTTTGGCACCCGGCGGCCATACGGCGTACTTTGGTGACTTGGGCGATGGTGCCCAAAATCTCATTGATTACTTTGAGAGCCATGGGGCGCCCAAGTGCCCACCCACGGCCAATCCCGCCGAATGGATGCTGGACGTGATTGGAACCCGTTCGGAGATTGACTGGCCCGACGTATGGAATAACTCGTCCAATGCCCAGCAGTTGCGACAGGACCTGATCCAGGTGGTCGATCAGGAACAGACTAGCCGGCAGGGCCACGCCGACGACCCCGAAAACTGCAAAGAATACGCGCTGCACTACCCCGCTCAGTGTCGTATTGTACTGAAACGCATCTTCAGGTCGTACTGGCGCGATCCCGCCTACAACTGCAGCCGCATCCTGTTGCAGGCCTTTAGCTCGTTTTTCTTGGCCATCACGTACATCCAACTGGGCGATGGCACCACCGACCTGCAGAACCGCACCTTTGCCATTTTTCAAATATCGGTGCTGGGTATCCTGGTTATCAATCAGGTCCAGCCGCAGGTGGCCAAATATCGCACCTGGTTCACGCGCGAGGAAGCCAGCGGGTTCTACGACTGGCGAGCCTTTGCCACGGGCATGATCCTTGCTGAGATTCCGTACGCGATCTTTGCTGCCACAGTATTTTTTAGTATCTTTTACTGGGCCGTGGGGCTGTCGAGCATTGGAAGTCGGGTGGGGTACTTTTATCTGATGTACATTACCTTGACGATGTTTGCCGTTTATTTGGGCCAGGCCATTGCCGCGTGGACGCCCAACGACGTGTTTGCCTCTTTGGTCAACCCCATCTTTGCCTCGTTCATGGCGCTCTTCTGCGGTGTGACCATCCCGTACCAGGAGATGCCGGCGTTTTGGCGCCGGTGGGTGTACTGGATCGACCCGTACCATTACGTTATCGAAGGGATCATGGTCAACGACCTGTATGGTCGCAAAGTGACGTGCGAGGACGACGAGCTGCACTCGTTCAGGCCGCCCAGCGGCCAAACGTGCGGCGAGTACACTCAGGCGTTTTTTACCCGGGCCAAGGGGTACCTGGATGACCCAAGCAGCAGTACCCAGTGCCGCTACTGCCCCTACTCGTACGGAGAAGACTATTACGAACCGCTCTTGGATTGGAGCTTTGTGCACCGGTACCGCAACTTTTTAATCATGCTGGGGTTTATCGTGTTTAATTTGAGTGTGCTGTTGCTAGGCTTCAAGTTTTACCGCCCGAACAAACGCTAAGGCCAATTGGCTTAAGTAGAAAGGCAGTGCCATGCTGAAATAAAAGCCCGACACTCCTTGCCCTGCCATGGTTTGCGAAGACAAAAGAGGAAAGTAAGCGGTCTCCAGATGGTAAAATGAGAACGAAAAATATGTTTGGCAGAAAGGTTGAAAAAAACGGCGCTACCAGCGCTTAGATATCGGACGTCGTGGTAGTAGCGGTGTCGTGGGCTGCTGGCAAAAGGTCACGAATCCGAACGGGCTTGCGTACGGCGTTGGAATACCCTTCGTTATACTGGTACCATACCTTGGTGCCGTCCCAAGTGCATACGGCTGGCTTTGCTATACCAGCACCACTGGGCGCAGCGGCTCGCTGATCAGCCTTGCGGTCGTCTGTCGCTGCCCTGGGGGTAATAGGGCGGCCGAAAAAGTCACGCGCTACGGCGGGTCGTGTTGGAATTTCCAGCTTGTCCTGGGTGATTGGTCGAGGTACCAACGGTGCGCGCTTGTTGCCAACTGCCGTCGCCTTGGCCTTGGATGAATGAGGCGCCTGAGCGTTTAAAAAGGCCTCGCGGCGACGGATAATTTCCTTTTCCACCTCTTGCGCAATCATCTGCTGTGTGGCGTACTTGTTTGGCAAGGCCATGGCGGCAGAACCTGGCGTCGTTTTGGCTGATATCAAAGTGTGACCGAGTGGTGGCTCCAGGCGATAGCGAAACTCCCCCTGTTCCGTCCGCTCCTGGACATAGGTCAGCCCAAAGGCGACCAAAATCTCCACCAGCCGGAATAACCGCATCCGGTCGTCAGGAGTGAGCAGCTGTAGATTATGCCCTGAGATCTCGGCAGCGATGATCCGACTAAGCCACGGGGTCAATCCCACGGCCATCTGTGGCACCGTCCAGGTTCGACGAATGGCTACCGAGCGAATACCATGTAGCACGGACAAGAGGGTCCCATGGCAGGTCTTTTGGCGCTGGTGCATCTCATAATCGATACGTGGGTACGCAAACTCCATGGTCTTGGCAAATGGATTGGCCAGGGCCCGGTGAAAGTACAAGAAGGGGTAGGGCATGTAGTTGTGCAGTGACGCCTGGGCGTGCAACCCACTGGGACCAGCACGGTATAGCGATGTGTTGAGCTGGTCGTAAAAGGCCAGCCAGTCGCCAACCTGCACAATCTTGTCAAAGTACGTGTCATGAAACCGCAGCTTCAAGTAGTTTTCAAAGCATCCTGCAGTCAGCTTGTCGTACTCATGGATGGCTGCCAGATCGTGCAGCAGCCTTGTGGTGTAGTCACGCTGAAATGCCTGGCCCTTGATACGGGTTGAGGGTGTGGCAGTTGCGCTTGGTGAGGTTATCGATCCTACGGCACTGGTCGCCTGGGTGGGTGGAGGCGCCAGCGATACAGCGTGTCGTTGCGCTGTGGCTGGAGTAAATACACGGCTCCAGAGTTGGAATAGAGATTGTTGCATGTCTTTGACCCCTACAGGGGCTCGCTTGATCATGTCCCAAGTGATCCGGTTGTCAGTGCTGGAGTGCTGTTGCAGAAACTGCAGTGTATGCAAGCAGTTGCGCAAATCGCACTCTGCTCGCTCGCTCAGTGACACCAGCGTAGATAAGTCAGCGCGCAAGCCTTCGGTAGCACATACCATCTGCAGGCGACGAGCCAAGGAAGCCGGAGCTGGGCGTCGAATATGGTATACTTGAGCAACGGCCCGCAGGGCTCGCAGTGGTGGCGCGTAGAGATCATTGCAAATGCAAATGATGGGCCGCATAAGGGGCGGGGGACCAGCTTTGCGTGCTTTTTTCGCCGTGGCTTGAGCAGCTGTCTCGGACCATGCCGTGCCCGATTTGGCCTTTGGCGGGGGATCCGCCGTGGCCATGCCGACCAGCAGTGAGATAAAGTCTTTACCCGCGGTGGCATTATGACTACTACGCCCACTGCCACTGGAAGCCACCCCATCGATTTCATCTATGATCAATGCCGTGGGTTGTCCCGAGCTGCGCACCGTGTGGGTTTGGGTAATAGAGACCAGCTTCTGGTACACCTGTGTGCCTGTCCGGTCATCGCTGGCATTGATTTCCATGGTGGTATAGCCGGCCTGGTGCGCAATAATGTGGGCCAATGTGGTTTTACCCAGTCCCGGCGGCCCGGCTAGCAGGAGGATCCTGCGAAATGGCCGGTGGTAACGGTCCTTGGCCTGGGCCTCAATGGTGGGATTGGTATCGGTGGTGGCAAGCTTGAATGGGGCTGATGATGGGCGCTGTGACCCAAATTTGCGAGTCCCAGGGTGACATTGGGGATTGGCTCGCCCAAATACGCAATAGTCCCATTGTTTGAGCCACAGGAGCGCTTCACGGTTGACCTTGTCGTCGCTCACCAAGTCGGCGAAGTGCTGAGGCCGATATTTATCCACCCAAAGCATGCATGGTTGCGACGGCATGTCGGGCGTCAGTGGCACACGGGATTTTAAGGGACGCGATTCTTTGTCAGTTGATCTACAAGGTATGAATCAAGGCAACAATACAAAATGAACCACACCTTCTCCTATGCGTCAGTGCAATGTATAGGCCATAAAGATGCGCTCTGCAGGCCAGTTTAACAAGGCCTTCCATCAGGCTATACCCAAAGTCAAGTATTCAACGACTGTGCACACTTACTGGGAAGGGTCAGCGCCCATGGGCTGCGCATCTGATGCCGCCAAGGCGCAATTCACACGGTCCTGATCAATCTCGTCAAGAAGCCGGTAAATGGATACGTCCAAGAGCTGGTGCTTGGACGCCATGGTGCACTGAGCATAGCCATTGCGCTCTCGCCCAGTTTGGCAGCTAGTAGCGTTTTCCAAACTATACCGTTTGGGAAAATAGAGGCGTTTGCCGGAGGACGAAGTCGCCATCACAAAGCTTCCTTTGGCCGGCGGTAGACCAAAGTTGTGGGCCTTGGAAGCTATCGTGTGTGACGATGACTGACTGGCATTGTCCACAGAGGAGGCAGGTACGGGTACTGAAGGCAGCGAGTTGCGCGCCGGCTGCGATGAGGATGGTTCATCGTCGTACCAGGACTGCCATTGTTGCTTGACGCTAGGCGGGAAAAGGCTCGTGGTGGAAGCAGTCGCGCGGTTAGCGTCTGGTGGGCTGAAGAGGCTTTGGGATAGGTCCAGGGCCTCGTCCAGACTGGGGGACGGGGTCAGGTCCACGCTGCTTTCTACGCGGGGTTTCTTGGGTGGTAATGTAGGCTCGGTGGCTCCAAGAATAATGGCGTCGCCACGATCCGCTCGCACGCGCTTAAGGGTGACATCACCGACAGTGGCATCGTGGTCCAGCGATTCGCATTCGAGTGCGTCTGCAATCGTTGGCTGTGGGAGCATCCTGGCGAAGGCGCATTAGCGATCCAACCGCAATCTTAAATAAAGCCAGTTGAGCGGATCCAGCGAAAGAAAATGGGTGGCATTAAAGCCCATTATGCGTACGGTTGGTTTGTTTACATGCCCGGTTAGGATTGTGTTCAATGGCCGCCTGACTGGAAAACAACAACGAGGGTCAACAGGAGTGGCCCCCAGTGATCACGTGCTTGACCAGCCATCGGAGCGATGCACACCTGAGCACACTCAGCGCACATCATCACATACATCGATGTCAATGTGGCTACACTTAGCTGTGAACAACTCGGCTCTATGTGTGCGCGTTTGTTATAGCCCAGAAACCCTTTGCTGCTGACTACAGCAGGACAAGCGAATCAATGGGCCGAATCATGCCGAGCAACGCTGGTCGGGCGACTGCCGAGTTGAGCCGCATGACTTGCGAGGACGGCAGAGCGGAGATGGGCCTGAGCGTAAGCCGTTGTCCGGCTAATACCAGCACCACTCCAACCTGCAGTCATCCTCCTGATACCCTGTTTTTTTTCTACTCCAGTCAGGTCGCGGTATTTTTCGGGCGGTGGCTTGGACGCTGTTGCCAGCTGCTTCGGTTACCGCCAGGTGTTTTGGGTCTGCCCTACGTCTTTCCCTACGCCCCGTAACTCCACTTCTTATTGTTCCGTTCTCACTTGCGGTTTCCACCCATTCTTTTTTGCACCTTTTTGGTACAGCGCAGCACTCATGTCAGACCAACACGCCAACCCAAAAGACACACACGAGGCGATGGACCAGTCTCCACCGGCACCCTCCAACCCTACCAACACTGGCGCTGCTGACGGCCCCAGCACGTCGAGTGGCACGGACAAGGTGGCCGTGTCACAACAGCGCTCAGCAGTTGGGAGCAACCTCACCCAGCAGCAGCTCCAGGCCCTGTTGCAGAAGCTGAGTTTGAGTGGAGGCAATGCCGAAGGCCTGGCGCCACAGCTTCGCGAGCACAAGTTTTGGAGTACCCAACCTGTGCCGCAGCTCGATGAAAAGGACGATGCCCACGCCAACGATGGCCCCATCAAGCCCAGTGTGCCGCGGGATCAGCTCCGCGCGGAGCCCATCCCACTGCCACCGGGCTTTAACTGGGTGGAGTTGGATCTGGCGGACGAAGCGCAGATGGACGAGTTATACGACCTGCTGGCCAACAACTATGTCGAGGACGACGACGCCATGTTCCGCTTCGAGTATTCCAAAGCGTTTCTCCAGTGGGCGCTGCAGCCGCCCGGTTGGAAGACGCCGTGGAATATTGGGGTTCGCGTGGCCTCGACCGGCCGCTTGCTGGCGTTTATTAGCGCTATTCCCATGACCTTGCGCATCCACCACCACGTTCGACCTATGGTCGAGATCAACTTTATGTGTGTGCACAAGCGTCTGCGCAGCAAGCGACTGGCACCGGTATTGATTAAAGAAATTACTCGCCGGGTGAACCTGGAGGGTATCTTTCAAGCCGTATACACTGCAGGGGCGTACTTGCCCACTCCTGTGGCCAATTGCCGCTACTACCACCGGTCCCTCAACCCCAAGAAGCTGGTCGAAACGGGGTTTTCGTTTCTGCCGCCCAACTGGACCATGGCGCGCCTAGTCAAGTCCTGCAAGCTTCCGGCTCAACCTACCGTCCCGCGCTTGCGGCCGATGGCTCCCAGCGATGTCCCCAGCGTTCGTCGCCTCATCAATACGTTTATGCAGCGCACCTGTCGCTTTGGCCCCGTATTTGAAACCGATAGGGATGTGGCTCACTGGCTATTGCCTGTAAAGGATGTGGTATGGTCGTACGTGGTGGAATCGGTGGACGAACCCGGCACCATCACTGATATGGTGTCTTTCTACTGCCTGCCGTCGTCGGTCATCAACCACGACACGCACAAGAGCATCCGGGCTGCGTACCTCTTCTACTACGCTACCGACAAGGACCCTGGCCTTTCTGAGGAATCGGCAGCACCTACGGCTGAGGAAGAAGCCAGCGACAACGCCGAGAGCTGCTCCCAAGCCGAATCCAAGGCCCCCAGCAAAACTGTAACGCCATCCAGACCCTCGCCTGAGTTTACAGCACACTTGACAAATCTGATGCAAAGCACGCTGGTGTATGCCCACAACGACGAGTTTGACGTATTCAATTGCTTGGCAATGAACTACAACCACGTGTTCTTGGACCAGCTGCGGTTCAAGCCTGGAGACGGCATCCTCAAGTACTACCTGTACAACTGGCGCTGCCCAGCGGTCGAATCAGACAAGGTTGGGCTGGTTATGCTGTGAGCTGCTGCTCGTCTTGTCCAGCTGTTACCAGTCTCGCTTAACAACAACGGCCCCACCAATGACTTTCCGCCGATGGTTCCTCGAAAGAGCACCGTGGCCTAGTCAGAGGCACGACGCTCATGACCGCTTAAATCAATATGCGCTTAGCTACAACTAGGACACGCCGGAGCTGAGAGTGATGGCGACGCGGTGGCTTCTAATCCTTGTGTGTGTGCGCGTTTTTGCAAATATATTATGCTTGCGTCGGGCGTGCTTTATTTTTTAATTACTACCATCAATACTGCAAAGCCATCCCATTGGTCCGATTAGAATTTGCCACCTAGTATGTGGTGTTTCCAACGCAGAGTGGGATCCAAAGCACGGGGAAGCATTGCACAGCTTCATATGGTTAAACTTTGGTGTGTGCATTAAAAAATCACACAACATAAACAAATCGTGCATACATGGACGCCAAGTCTCCCCTCCGATTGAGCAATGCCCTTTTTTTGCGCTCTGAAGAAACCCAGCCCCTGTCAAATACTCAACTTGCAGCACTGATTAAACTGGCACTGCTGAGCACTTGCCTCGTGGTTCAATAGGCGTCAAAACCCTGCAGCCGGCTGGCCTTGGTACTGGTTAACGCTGCCGAGGCGGGTGAGCTGGTTGATGAGGTTGACTGGTGAGTGGCGCTAAATCGGTTCGCCGAAGTATATCCCTGTGTCGAGTGAAAATGGCCCAAGTCGTCGCTGGAGTTGTAGCCATCGTCAACCGCAATGACTTCGTGGAGTCCAGGATTGTTGGCCCAATCGTCCAAATCACCACTATACGAAAGCTGGCCTTCCTCTTCGGTCGAGAATTGTACGGTTACATCACGAGCATCCATATGCCGTTGGTTTCTACCGATTGTGTAGTATTTACGCAGCAGTGAGGCAATCCCACCATTTCAAGACATCGACCGGAGAGCATGCCATGTCAGCGAATAGCCGGTTGTTGTGCCCTGGCTACTGTATCGTCCTGCCCACTTGCGCTCACTGCAATTGGAAGCACGGACTATACGGCTAGCTGGTAGCTGGTACTTACTGTCGGATCATCATAAGTACGCGAAAGATTTGGACGCAGTTGCGCACTAATAGGACAATGGTATTGAACAGCTCTTCCCGGGCTGTGGCCTTGGAACAGCCGTGGGACAGCAGCACGAGCAGTATGATACAGAAAAAAACGAGTAGGATATCGACCACATTTAATGCAGACTCCCAGTACAGCTAGGCCAGGGACCCAGAAAAATGCCATTGATCACGAATTCACCCAACACATTAAAAAGTACACCTGCACCAAACAATATCAGTGCACCTGCACTACAAGGGCAGCATAGCATTGTGCAAGGCACCCTGTTCGTGAAAGAGAAAGGCTAGTGGTATAGGGCTCGGGCGCGTGCTCGCTTATTGTCAATAGGCTGTAATCCAATGGCTTACCTTGCCCAGAGCCAGGATGCGCGTGCCGACTTCAATCGCCATGGCAATGCAAACGATGGATTCTAAAACGACAAACCCTGTCGATGGGCTGACCAAGGTATCCCCAGAGATGGATTTGCCAGAGTAAACCCCCCCTCCACATTGCGGGTTGGTTGAGACACAGTATAAAGAGGCAAGGCCTAGTGGCTGGGAGTAGACCAATGCCGCGGCTCTATAATACAAGCGTTACAGTGGCCGATTCCTGGTGCGCTTACCATGTCTCCGAAAGCGCAATGATAAGGGATAGTAACGATAATACTCCTAGCGTGACGTAAAAGACGGTGTAGTAGCGTGAATATAGCAGCTGGTTGGCAGCGGCGTTGAGCACGTCGTGTGGTGACAGGTGGTGTGGTGTCCTAGTTTCGTCAGCCGTCAGGGAAGCGTGTGTATGAAGGTGTATAGGTGCGAGGTAAATTCAATGCGTAGCACAGATGGGTTGCCAGGGCTCATTGGTCGTAGCTCGCCAGAGCTTCAGTGCCAAGCAGGCGTGCACGCCCTCCAAGTGGATGCGCAGCAAGGCTCATGTCAAACAGTAAGCACGGCCTTGACTTAAATTACCGGAGAGTGGCGTCCGCGACGCGCTGGTACCCGCTGGTCATGGTGGGGGTCGTTGGCGAGGAGCCGGTCCAAACGAGGGTCGGTTGGATGGTAAAGCAATAACCAACGCAATGGACAGTGTTAAAGTGGACAATGGGATGAAAATCGCAAGCAGAGGTGAGTCGGCGACGAACAGAGACTAACCAGGCGAATGGGGCAGTCAAGCCAAATGGAGCCGGGGCTAGCATGAGCGGATGCCGAGCCCTGGCTTCGTGGACAGCGGTGCCTCCCAAGTCCGACCCCTAGTGGCTATGGTGCGGTGCCTGGCCGCGGTATACACGTCCACTAGGCAGGGTGTGCCCTCCACCGTTACCGTGTGTTACATGGTAACTTCTACCAGCCAGATTTGTTCCTCTGCGTTCTGGCATGACTGTTTTTCAAGCCGTGCCCAGCGCAGCTTGCTAACAGGTCGCGTAAGTCACGTTACAAGTGGAGCACCTTGGCAAGCACCAGTGACAGCAACAACATGCACACACGACTATCTAATGTTTATTGTTACAGCCTGGTCAGCAAACCATGTGTCGCAAGAATGAGAGTATGCCCGGACAATAAAAAATACAAAACTGTGGCTAGACTCCGAACCCCTTTGCCAAGGGCTGTCGCATCGCAATCAAGGGGCCAGCACGCCGTGACACGAAGCAGCAGCTAGCTGTCGAGCCGCTCCAAAAGCTCTAGGCTTTGAAAAGCCATACTCTGCTGGTCCTGGTTTGCAGCACCGGAGTCGAAGAGGAGACTCGAATAGAAGCGGCGCAGTCGGTTCTTGACGATATGGCGAGTGAAGATAGCGTTGGCGTCATCGTCGGCGGTGGGCCTGTGCAGCTCGAGGGAGTAGGATATGGGTAGGGGCTCGTCATCGCCCAGGATAGCGCTTTGGTGGTTTGTTAAGGCCTTGCGAGAAATGCCCAACTGGCTACCGATTTTTTGTGACGAAACGAGCGACAGCAGGGCCTGGGTATTCTGGTTGATGATAGCATAGGCATCGCCGTCAATTGGGTTCGTGGCAACAGCCTGGCGCAAGGCTGTGGGCCTGGTAACGGTCTCGGGCATGCGCAGCTGGCTGAAAAACCACAACGCAACGCACACCGTGCCAAATAAAACAACCGCTTTGACCAAAGAACCCGCCATATCTGCCAGAGATACGGTGCGTGATAACAGGGAATAAGGAGGCAGCACAATGGGAGGCTCCCGGAGCAAGCCTTGGCCTGGTTGTTGGCAAGCACTAGCACGATGACAAATAATCAAGGGCGCGATTGTCGATTTTAACGGCGATGCTATATCTACACCTAAAGGATGCCACCGAGTAAAAAGAAGTATGGAAAAGTGGACAACTAGCGGCAGGCCTATGGGTTGCTGGTGTTTGAAGGCCATGGTCCTTCCTTTATATAACCACCGTAACAAAACCACATACACACACTAGAAGTCATGGATACAGGCCAGGGCCGGGACAGCATTTTCGATGGGCGCATAGTGTTTAGCGATGACAGCGCCGCCTACTCAGCAGGGCTCGCCCCAACTAGTCTTTGTCTCGTGGAGTTTTGCTCATGACGGGTGATTCGTAGGCGCCGGTGCTTTTATTTGAGACTGATGGACAAAGAAAAGACCTTTAGCTTGTCCAAAAAGGGTGAGCCTTGGATAGTACAGGTGTCGCCTCCCGTGTAACCTTGGCTGAGAAGTCACAGTAGTGGCGGAGCACAAAAATGGCTTGCCAATCTTTTGATGGTAATGCACTTTGGCCTGAGTTCATTGGGTCTTTGTTTTTACTCGGTCGATCCTATCGATGGGGATTAAGTCTGGGCCAAGTTGATCGTGGGCAATAAAAAGGACTTGCAGTAAATCCTATCGCTGATACGCGAGCATCGGTCGTGGCTCTTTGGCCACTCGCGACAACGGCGACTAAGCGGGCATCGTGAATGTATAAGTGGAATAGGCTAAAGTGTGAGTCCCTGGCCAGGGCCATTGGGTAATTGCTCTTCCCTCACGGTCGCTCAGTCGACCAATCACCATTCAGCGAGGGGTTCACCCCTCACTAATGGTTCCGGGCCCAAGCAGGCCGCGATCCGCTTTATTTTGTAGGCTATATCAGAGGGG
>JANBQA010000094.1:0-28741 GCA_027576955.1 Dimargaris xerosporica
GGTTTTAGCGCCATCTGGCTTAGTGGTATCACCAGCCACAGCGCCTGCGCTGAATCGGCGTCTCAGAATGCAAAAACAATCCTTTAGAGTGTCATGGAGCATCGTTCTCCACACCTATTAATCCACATCTACAACAACCACCCGGCGTTTTGGGGCCGTACATTGTGGCCAACCCCCAGGATCACCGCAAAGGGTATGGCAAACCACTCTGGCACTACGCATTGGGCCGGCTCAAGGGCTACAATGCTGGATGCTTTGCTAGCAAAATTCCGCAGTCTTATTATGAGAAGTTGGGGTTTTAAACCTTTTACAGTTTTGAGATACGCCAGGGTGGGTTTCCTGCTCAGTTACGCGACCAGACAGTACATCACCTTCATCCCCAGCGATACGAAACCTGCTCATGGGCTAGCATAACTAGTGCTCATGAATCGGCACAACCACTATCGACAGCATCCCAGTCCCTCCTGCCTGCTCTCATCCATTACGACTACGTCTTCACGGGGTTGAAGTGACCAAAGCTAATTGACCAGTGGGGTCACACCATGCAACCCCACACTCTGGTCCTTTGTGACATGGCGGCAGATGGTCACCCCGTGGTGGCCATGGGTGCAATTTACCGCACCTCTGTAGCCAATGGCTACCAGCTAGGGCCATGGTACGCTAATGATAGGCCCACTACCATGGTCCTAGCACTAGAGCTAATGACCCGCGTTTTGACCAAAGAAACCAATGATGGCCCTGATCAGCCATTTGTCTTTGACGCCACCGTGTCGCTGAGCAATTCGCGGGCCATGCAGTTGATGGATGAGTTTGGCTGGCACAAAGTCGTGGTGCATTTGGGAGGTATGTGGGCACAAAGCATGACGAAGGGTATGCTTGAAAAAGATATCTACGGCAGACTAGGGTCCATGACGGAATAGGCCAACAGAAGAAGTCGGGTGGTTTTGAGTGCCAGCGATTTCCTGAGCAGCTTTTCGGTGCAGGCTAGTGATGTAAATAAAACAACTAGTCGCCACCAGCTTCCACTACCGTTTTGCTACTTATTACAGCAACTAATCAAGTTTACATCTCTGACTTAATTAGCGTCAACCCTGCTCACCTATGGATGTACAGCAAGGATGGAGTGTGCTCAAGGCAACCTTGGCGATGGCCAACTAAAATTGTAAAAGATTTATTTGAGGCCCTCGACCGGTTGCCAACAGAATAAAAAGAACTTAGCCACACACGAGCCACCACACATGCTTAAACCACTGTCCATGGCCTGAGAAAACAAAAACCAACGAGATTTACAACGGCGCCGTTTCACGCACCAACCACTGGTACGCCAGAGGATTCTTTTGCTGCAGCAATGGACCCACCTTGGTCAAGCACTCTTGGTGGTACTGATTGACCCAGTTGCGCTCCTGCTCGCTTAGCATCGACGAAACGATCATCTTGCGCTGCATCGGCACCATGGTCAGGTTCTCAAACCCCAAATAGCCCTTGTCACCAAAGTTGTGCTGGGTGTCAGCGTCCTTGACCAACAGCACGTTTTCGATGCGAATGCCAAACTTGCCGTCTTCATAGTACCCGGGTTCGTTGGTCACCGTCATTCCAGCAGCTAGTGGCACGGCGTTGTAGGACGCACGCGTACCGATGCCATGCGGCCCTTCGTGCACATTTAAAAACGACCCCACGCCATGACCTGTGCCGTGGCGGTAGTCCAAGCCCACAGCCCAAAGCGGGCGGCGGGCCAACGGGTCCAGCAGGTACCCCGAGGTGCCCTTGGGGAAGACTGCGACATCTAGGGCAATGTGGCCCTGCAGCACACGTGTGAAGCATTCGCGTTCCCAGGCCGACGGCGTGCCAAAGTGCAGGGTGCGGGTCACGTCGGTGGTACCGTCATAGTATTGGCCGCCTGAATCGCACAGATACACCTCGCGGAGGTTGATCATGGCATCAGAACCGTGTTCGGGCTTGTAATGAATGATGGCTCCGTTGGCCCCAATGGATGAGATCGTGTCAAAGCTCAGCCCAACGTTGAGGTCTTGTTGGGCGCGAAACTGCGCCAGCTTCTCTGCTCCTTCCGTTTCGGAGATCTTGCCGTCCTGACCCTGGAACACCAGCTGGTCTTCCAGCCAGGCAAAGTAGCTAACCAGGGCCGCCGCGTCGCGAATGTGTGCCTGGCGCATTCCTTCCAGCTCTGTTGCGTTCTTGATGGCCTTGGCATTGAGAACGGGCGAGACAACCGTTTCAATGCTGCTTTCGCCCGCTGCTTGCACCAGAGCCCAGCTGGCACCCTGACCAGCAAGTAGGGGCATCTTTGCTTGCTGGGCTGTCAGTGAGGTTTGACTGACATCTTCAAACACGGCGGCATAAGGCTTGAGGGTGACCATTGCGGCCAGATGGCTTTGCGCTTCGGTAGTCAGTTTGGCCGCATCCATGTACAGCACGACGCGGTCCTGGGTGACCAGGGCATAGGAGAAGAACACCGGATTGAATGGAATGTCGGATCCCCGCAAGTTGAATAGCCAAGCGATCTCGTCCAGGGCAGACACGATAAATCCGTAGGCCTCCTTGTCAGCGAGGAATTGGCGGATCTGCGCCATCTTGTCGTCATAGGCTTGGCCGGCATATTTGGTGGGTAGCACAAAGACTTGTTCCCTCGGCGGGGCCGGGCGATCAGTCCAGACTTGGTCGACCAAGTTATGGGGAATGGGCACGAGTTCACTCTCTACGACAGCGAGGCGGTCGCGGAGCTTGCTGACTTCGGCTAAAACCCCATACATGGCGACAATAAAAAGAAAGCAAAGTGGCCGCGTACAGTAATTTTCTTTGCATGATGTCTGTCAGCCTGTGCAGTTTGATCAGACCAAGAAAATATGGCGAATCTCTATGGGTCCTATTTGGATGATGTCACTAATGATAAGGCCGTCGTTGGCCTCATGCGAATGTGCCGGTAAGACAAGAAGTCACGCTGCCAGCGCTAATCTGATTCATTGCTCTCGCAATTCAGGGCCAACCTTGCTGCCAACCTACCTGCCGCAATTAGTTTAGGATCGACGCCAATCCGTGACCCCTTGGGAAATTCACTGCACAAGTACTGTTGCCAGGTAGGGATCCCTGGCATTCCCTGTTTCATCAGGGTCCAGTGGCTGTCCATCTGCTGGCTGGCTTGCAAAAAATAGCGACCATCGGTAAACATCGCCGCCGTTTCCAAGCCAACCACGGCGCAACCTAAATACCCAGGCAACATGAATAACAGGCATAGCATTGGATCCCGGCAATGGCACGATGAATCATAGGCAGGCTGGACGGTAAACAATGATATCCTGGGATCTGTGGCAAAGAGTCTAGCCAACCGCTGCACCTACCAGCAGACCCGTCGAAGCCAGAGATGTAAGCCCGGCGGCCATCACACGCAGCAATGTATTCACTCTAAGCATGGGCAATGACTGCATTCATCCGAGTTCCGTACAGTAGGTTAGTCTTTGGGATAAGTGGAGTGGTGCCCAATGGGCACCCAGCGGCGGCCACATACACACACATATATATACCACAGGAGCACCTGTCCTAGTATCCAAGCAGAGAATGCTCCTAACAGGGCCCGCAGAGTTGGTTGCGCGAGGCCACGTCTTCACGCTCCAGCGTATATGTAAAGTGCAAGCGCGTACCTGGTGAGCGTCCTCGCTGGGAACGATGTAGGCATGCAGGTTCAGATCCTTGGCGGTCATCTGTGCACGCAGAGCCGCTAAGCGGTCGCCTGTCGGCACGACCTTTTTGGCAGTGGCGGATAGCTTGAGGGAAGTCGCTGACATGGTGCGAACCTGTGGCAACAACGGCGAGGAAAACAATTGATTTACGTCGTTCAGCGTGCGGCGAAAGCGACCAGGCAATGCGGTGCAGCGCAACGACCCAGGGTTCACAGAGCGGGAGCAACAACGACCCAGCGTAGTGAGTGGGAACAACATGCACTAATGCAGTACGTAGCACCAAATACAACAACGAAGAGCACAGACACTCGAGCAGTCACAAGGACAACACCAAGAGTGGAAAGTACAGGTGAACTCGGGAGAGAAGCGAAAAGTGAAAGGTCGAACGACGAAACGGTACGACCAAGCCAGGCAGAGGCGCCGCTAAGCACAGTGGCAACGCAGCCCGCCAGGTCCAAAAAGACAGTTGGGGAGAGAGACAGAGTAGCGGGGAAAAGAAATGAAAGGAGTGCAAGAGTCTAGCAAAGTCACCTGGCCACCTGATAAGTTGGCTGTCAATGGATCGTTGCCTCCACAAGTGACTGGCTGGATGGCGTGGCACAGGATTGCCCGCCTTGTTTTTCTCGAGGACGAGACGGTGCCTCCATGGCGCAGTGTAATGATACCGGCTGGGACAGAGGGGTTCGACCCCACACACACCACGCCTTATTTGATCGATCCCGTCTGAGCATAGCAGCTGGTTCAACTGTGCCAGTTGCAAGATACAGTCCAGTGCACCGCGTTCCAGCAGCGGATCCCCACCACACGGCACCAGGCAGCCCAGGTATTGCGTGTGGTAGGGCGGATAATTTCTGGGTGCCGCAGCTGGAGGTCCCGGCAGCCTGCGGGCTTTAAAGGGCGCTATGGCGATATCACCCGGCTAGTGGCTATTGGCCCAACAGCGCCTAGCAGCCGCACTGTAAGAAGAAAAACAAGACAATAAATAGCGTATTCAGGCCTTGTAGCACTGCTTTCCACCATTGCCGATGACTAGAGCAGGCCCCAGGCGCAACCGAGAACAGCCACTGCAAAAATTGCAAGCTTGTGCGCTCAAAAAATATCTCTCAGGCACGTGTCCATGTAACCCGACCACTCTGCCTCATCTTTGCTTTTTTTCCTCTCTCCGCAAGACCTACAATGGAGGGCCAATAGCCACGGGGCGCATGCCACCTGTTTAAAAGCGCATTGGCACTTTTTTATTTTATCTTGCAACCGTGGCGCATTTTAGGGTGCCTTTTTCTTTTCTGCTCACCGGCACCGTGACCATCGCCGAAACCCAGCCACCACCGAATTGACCAACCTCCTGGTGAAGCCTGCTCATCCATAAACCACAATCATGGGGAAAAAGAAAGGTGGAAAGAAAGCCGCCGATGACTACTGGTAAGTGTGATCAGGCCTACACAGGTCGCCGCAGAGAACGTCCCGGCACGATGGTGAGCGATGAAGCAGCCTGGCACTGCAGACGGCCTCCAGCATCTTTGCGCAAGGCGAAATGGGCGGTCCAAATCACCGTGTTCTCGGTGAAGCCGCCGCAATCTCAGCTGGTCAGCAGTCGGTGTGATACAGCACCTCCCATTGACACAGCGTGCTGCTGGGTCATGTGTGGGCAGCACCACACGGGTGGAATCACCCAGCGTTTGAATCGCACAACGACTACTGCAACTCACCTGCGTACCACTTTCACCGTGATATTTGTGGGTTGCTTACACTCGCCCCTGCTATCGCCCACCTTGTAGGGACAATGAGTTTGAGGCTGACGAAGCGCTGATGCAAGATGAGCTCGAGGATGACGGCTTCAACGATGCCGACCTTGACATGACTGGCGGTAAAAAGAAGAAGAATAAGGGCAAAGCCCTAGACGTTTTGGCCGACGATACCGATGCGCTCATGGCCGCTGAGGATCCCACCGCCGACCTGGACGACCTGCTGGCCCTGTCAGGGGTCGGTGGCAAAAAGAAAAAGAAGCAAAAGCAGAAGCCCAAGCCATCCCCAGCTGTCGCCTCACCAAAGCCAGAGACCGACGACGACAACGAAGCTCCTGCACCTCCGCCCACCAGGTCCTCAAAGGCAGTCAAAGAGCCTGAACCTGCTGTCGAGTCGCCCGCTGCGGCTCCAGAACCAACGACTGCAGCACCCAAAAAGGGTGGTAAAAAGAAGGCCTCCAACATCTCCGCTCTTCGTAAGATGGTCGAAGAACGCAAGGCGGCGGAAGAAGCCGAGAAGCGCCGGAAAGAAGAGGAGCGACTGCGTCTCGAAGAACAGCGACGAATTGAGGAAGAAGAAGAGCGTGCGTACGAAGAAGCGATGCGGCTGAAGCGTGAAAAAGAGCAGGCGCGCCGTGAACAGCTCAAAAAGGAAGGCAAATTGCTGACCAAGGCCCAAAAGGAAGCCAAGCGCAAGGCTGAGCTTGCCCGAGAGCGGTTGCTGGCCTCGGGCGGTGTGATCCTTGGCTTACAGCAAAATTCGGAAGGCGCCAGCACTCCTAAGCCTCGCCGGTCCAAGAAAGAGCAGGAAGCAGCCAAGGCAGCTGCTGCACTGGAAAAGCTCAGGCTCGAGGAACAGGCCAAAAAGGAGGCCGAGGAGAAGGAGGAATCGGCCGATGACGACTGGGAGAACATGCTAAACAGCGACAGCGAGGAAGAGGAAGAAGAGGAAGACGCTACCGGCTCGAAACCTGCCGCCCCCGAGCCTGCGACCTCCACACCTACCCCTCTTCCTTCAGCCAAGGGCGGAAGGAAACAAGCTGCTCCGCCGTCGGTTCCCGATGGTGGTGCGTCGCCCGAGACGCTGGATGCCCCTGAGAGCAGCGAAAACCTTCGCTCACCGATTGCCTGTATTCTGGGCCACGTCGACACGGGCAAATGCTTTGCCAAGGGCACCCCTATTATGATGCATGATGGCACAATCTATGCTGTAGAACGGATTGCCAATGGCATGACTGTCATGGGTGACGATAGTATCCCACGCGTCGTCACTGGTGTGACGCAAGGCCACGGCCCCATGTTCCGCGTTCGCCCAGATCCCACCGCGTGCTCTGGCATAGCCCAACCGTTTGCCTGCAACAATGCGCATATTTTGGTGCTACGGGTGCCCAACCACCCCGCCGTTCACCATAGCTCGTACCATGGTAGCCGGGGACAGTATAGCGTCACGTACTTTGAACTGGTCGCCGATGCCGCCCAGTCGGAATACGATATGGTGTACCAACGACTAATTACCTTTACGTACCCATCCGCTGAATTTGCCACGCGCACGTTAGCTGAAGCCGCAGTACACCAAGCACAGGCCACCCTTGCTAAACAAGCTGACGCCACGCTGCACTGGCAACCGAGCGTCACGACGTTTTTGGCGGCTTCCCATGCGGTCCAACGTGCTGCCCAGATGTACTCACCCGAAACGGTTCAGGTTACCGCGCGCCACGGTCTGCTCAAGGCGCTCGTGACCACGCTGCTGGAGGATGCTGCCATCGCCACGGACCAGTTGCTGGCTGACGTAGCATGGGTATTGGGGTATGAGTGGTCCAAATGCGCAACCGTGCCCCCCCTGTCTCATGCTCATCAGGGTTTGATCGATGCCCTACCCGCACTCTTTGCTCGTTTACGCCAGCTATCGGCCGAGGCCGTGCTGCATCTGGTGCAATGGGATGACCTGACTCTGGTCCGTCAACCGTTCCTTGCCGGGTGGTTGGCAGCTACGGCGTACCAGCGGACCGCTCATAGGTACTCGGTTGCCACGTTAGCAGACCTGCCCCAGGCCTTTCTGACGATGCTGCAGGCCAGTGGCTATATTGTGCATCAACTTGCCAGCACCCGCTACCAGGTGGCAAAAGCCTTCCGGGATCAGTCCATGGGCAAACAGCGCCACCCTGGCTGCACCTGGTCTTTCAGCATTGAAGCCCTGGGCATGGGCGACTACTATGGTTTCTGCGTGGACGGCAACCACCGGTTTTTGCTCGGTGACCTGACGGTGACCCACAACACCAAGCTGCTGGATCGCATCCGCCAGACTAATGTGCAAGGCGGGGAAGCCGGTGGGATTACCCAACAAATTGGTGCCACCTACTTCCCTATGGACGTGATCAAGGCCAAGACGGAGATGCTTAACCGGGAAGGCCAGGTGGAGTACAAGGTGCCAGGCCTGCTGATTATCGACACTCCCGGGCACGAATCGTTCTCCAATATGCGATCGCGCGGATCGTCGCTGTGTAACATTGCCATCCTGGTGGTCGATATCATGCATGGGCTGGAGCCGCAAACCAAGGAGTCGATTGAGCTGCTACGCGCGCGCAAAACCCCATTCATTGTCGCGCTCAACAAGATTGACCGGCTGTACGGATGGAAGCCAACCCCCGATAACAACTTCAAGGCGAGCTTTGCCAAGCAGAACAAGAATGTGCACCGAGAATTCCAGACCCGTGTGGATGCGCTGATCACTGCATTTGCCGAAGTGGGCTTGAATGCATGCCTCCACTTTAAGAACAAAAACTTTAACAAGTATGTATCGTTGGTGCCCACCTCGGCCATTTCAGGCGAAGGGATCCCCGATCTGCTTTTCCTGTTGGTGCTGCTGACCCAGACCCGCATGAGCAAAGAGTTGATGTTCCAGTCCAGCCTTTCATGCACAGTGTTGGAAGTCAAGGACGTGGAGGGTATGGGCACCACCATCGATGTTATCTTGTCCAATGGCACGCTGAACGAAGGCGACCGCATTGTGGTCAGCGATTTGGAAGGCGAGCCCATCTATACGACCATTCGCGCCCTCATGACCCCGCAACCGCTGCGTGAACTGCGCGTCAAATCGGCGTACGTGCACCACAAATCCATCAAGGCCGCCATGGGGGTGAAGATCTATGCGCCAGATTTGGCCCGCACGGTGGCTGGGTCTCCGCTCATGGTCATTGGCCCCAATGACGACGAGGAAACGGTGGGCCAGGCGGTCACCGATGATGTGATGGACATTCTGGAAGGCGATGAGCTGCAGGACAAGGGCGCCACGGTGTACGCCTCGACGCTGGGTTCGCTGCAGGCGCTGCTCACGCACATGAACAAGGTAGAGATTCCCGTCGCTGCCACTGGTTTAGGCACGCTGCACAAGCGCGGGGTCATGAAGATGCAGCACTTGGCTGAACGCGACAAAAAGGACGCGATCATCCTGTGCTTTGACGTCAAGGTGGAACGCGAGGCGCGCGACTATGCCCAGGAGAAAGGGATCACCATCTACACGGCCGACATCATTTACCATCTGGAGGACAACTACAAGGACTACCAGAAGCAAGTTCTCAAGGACCTGCAAGCGGAACTGCTTCCGGATGCGATTTTCCCGTGCGTGCTCCGGTTCATGCCTGGCCATACGATCAAGTCCAAGAACCCCATCATCATTGGCGTGGAAATCTTGGAAGGTGTGCTGCGACCCGACACCCCCGTGTGCGTGATTGAACGCAACGAACACACCAAGGAATCGACCGCGTTGACCCTGGGCCGCATCACCAGTATCGAGCACGAGAACAAGCGCGTGGATGAAGCGCGCCGTGAGACTGCCCGCAATGGTGTGGCGGTGAAGATCGAATGTGCCCCATCGGAGACTCCCAAGGTAGTAGGCCGTCATCTCCACGAAGGCCAAGAGCTCTATTCCCAAATCAACCGGCGATCCATTGAGGTCCTCAAAAGGGCCTTTCGCGATGATCTGACCAAGGCTGAATGGCTCTTGGTCAAGAAGTTGAAAAACCTGTTTAACATCCAGTGATAAGCGCGCTGCAATGATTGAAAAGGGACGGAAACAGATGGTGGCGCTGGTCTGTCCATTGCGCCAGCTTTTTTGTTGTTTCTTTTTTTGCACTTGCTGATGGTACACTGTGTTGGAACAGTACAGTCGTGGATAATCAGCGGATGACGTTTGGGTGCTCCTTTAATATATATATATATATATATATATATCGTTCCATTTTCGCTTTTGCATATTTTCGGCTGTGTTTTTGACTTGAATGCATATCGATATCCCAAGGCGCACCGGCCTTGAACTATATACATATATAAACCTTTTAAATTTTTGTTTATGCTGAAACTGGTGGGCATGCATCGTCGCCTGGTTAGTCAACTACTAACTTCTCCTCCCAGACTGTAAGTGTGTGCGACGCCATACAACGCCTTCAAATGCTGACGCGACCATAGCATCAAAGTCTGGCAGATCATGTTTGTCGCGGCACTAAATAAAACGATGAGGGAGACATTTTTATAAAGTAAATATGGTGTCCAAAGCAGTTGTATCGCCTCGGGAGGGGGAGTGCATAGATTTACAACTATGCGGCGGCAATAGGGGAGCAGAGGATCGTGTCTATCGGCTTAGAAACCCATTTCTTCCTTGGTCAACACACCGAGCTCGTCCTTGAGAGGCTTGAGAACCTCCAGGTACTGCTTGTACTGGTCCTCGTTGTCGACTTTTTCCTTGATAGCTTCAAAGATGCGTGAAGCAGTGGCAAAGTCATTGACACGGCGCGCCGCCTTGAGAGCCGCCTGGATGACCTCGGGACTGGGCACCATATCGTAAACAAAGCAGTTGTTCAGACCGCGCTGCAGTTCAAACACCTCATCGACGCCATCGAAAAACTTGGCATACCGTTCGTTGAACGCTTCAAAGGACTCCTCCTCGTGCGCAGCCGAGTAGGCACGGCGCTGACCACCTACCCGCCCGTTGGTTAAAGGGAGCGGCGTTGTCAATACGTATTCACAGAGAGCAGCAGCCGGTGCGCGCATACAGGGTTGGGATGAGGATGGATAGTAGGGAAAAAACACATTGTGCTTGGCGAATGCACACTGTTGGTGAACCACACCCAATCGTGGCGGTGCTGCCGACCTTGTCAGTAGTGGCCGGATCCGTGCGTAATATAAGCAAGGTGGCTAATGCCAACGTACAAAATAAAAAGTTTTATATACCTTGCAGGACCGGTGTGTGACGGGCGAAGGCGGCAGTGGCGACGGCGCGGGAAGCTGCGGCGACACGGAAGCTAGCAGGAACACGGAACATGGTGGTAGAAAATAAAATACGAGAAGTAAAGAGAAGTTGGCAACGGGTGAAAAGCAGATTGCGTTTGCCGAGAGAGCACAATGAGAGATCAAACAATCAACAATTCGCCAGAAAAAAAAGGATCTAGCATGCGGTAGACTAAAGAGAGCTATACAATCGCACGTCCATGCCATGAGCGACTCAGGGCATCCCTGCGCTAACCAATATGCTCAAAATATCGTCGCTCGCAGTGCCTCGTTTTTCATTGCACCGCTGCCCTGCGCACTTCCTACGGTCGCAGCTGCCCTGAAACCTATTGGCGGGGAGTCGGTTGGTTGGGGGCGGTGAGGAAAAACTACAAGCGCGGGAGCGATCAAGCGTCGCATGGGACATGTTTTTTCGATGGGATATGGTGGATTCATTCTTTCAATGCTGTCGCACGGTTTGGCATGACTTGACCACCGATCAACGCCCCGCCAGTGCAAAAGGGCCAACTTGGCATTTATTCAACGTTTGGCACAAAGTTGACACAAACTCCAGTGATAAGCCAAACCCTCAATTCCAACAAACACTAGAGCGGCCCATGCACCATGATCCTCGCTACCCACAGCTACCAGCGGCAGGCCCAAAGCGGCGAAACCTCCGTGCTGCTCGTGGGGTCACCTACATCGATTCCTTCAGAGCTTTGGCGCGGCTTTGAAATAGTCCCACAACGAAAGCATGTGCCAGTTCCTCTGGCCGCTCAAAAGCAATTTTTACAGCAGTTTGCTTGACCAGAGCATCATCATCTTGGGTTGGCGCCAGGCCCATGGTAGCAATGGCTTGGGTGAGGGAGTATGCAAATATAGCGTAGGGTGTTGGCCCGGAGCTATCGTGCTGGTTCTTTTGCTCAGAATAGCGCGTTACTATACTATGGACTTGCTCTGCAAGGTACGGCGCCACTAGCTTATGGAGGATATCGCATGCTCGTTCAAAATATTTGGCGACGTCTTCATCATACCCTTGCTGGGCGTCTTCCCCTAACAGCACCAAGTATTCGCTTACAATGCCTGCATTGTTATACGCGCGCGTTATAGCATCGGTGCCTTGTACAGGACGCTGGTCGATGTCATGCATTAGCATGTAGAGCTGAGGTGTCGCTAACGTTCTGACATTGTCGTCCACTTGGCTCGCAGTGACCAGGTTGACCAGAACTTCGTTTAAATCGTGGTGCTGCGCAAAGCGAGCTAAAACGCTGTTGGCGTACTCGTCTTCATAGTACTGCCAAGTATTAACCAAAGGAAGTGGCACGGATAGGGCGTCCAAGCTCTCAGCATAATCGTCGTTGCCATCATTGCCACTCGGCCATGAGCTTTGAGAGAAAGATTCGTCCAAATCCCTGTTTACCTTGGGCACGCAGCGTTGCAGATGCTGGTAGGCAGGCCTGGCTTGCAATGGCATGGGATGTGACAGTCGCGATACCCTGGACAAGTACAAAAGCCCCAGCAAGTAGGGCGAGCACGCCCTGCACGGGTAGCACAGTCATGGCTAATAGATAGGCACTACGAAGAAGCCACGGATCACAGCTGGCAAAGCAAGAAAGAGAACAAACGCAAGAGTTAAGAGTATGAGCTAAGCCAAGCTAGATAAATGCACAGCTGTTGATAGTATTTTGCCGGTGCTTGGTCATGATATGTATCGTTATATATGTACCTACCACAGCCCATACCATGACCCTAAAAAGCTTGAGCCAAAAAAAAAGAATTGATGGAATGTTCACGCACTCGTGGAGCCCTGAGCAGGGTGACAAAACCAGGGGAGGCTGGTAAGCAGAAGCCTATCGCCAATGTGCTTCCTGCTGTCTTCGAATCAGCGCGACCTCTTCGTGCCACAATCTCGCCCGGCGCTAGTACTAAAATAGAGACAAAAAACCCATCTTTCACATCAAGGCCTCAGCGGAGCACTAATCACAGGCAACCCGTTGAACGCTGCTATTGTGATACAGCCAAGCATGGCCTTGACCTCGCTTTAATAGTATCATTTTTGTTATTATTGAACCATGCAACATCAACAGCAGCCCTCGTTTTTATTGAGCAATAGCTGACAAAATGGTTCAAGCTCCAACGGACCAGCAGTGCGGGGCTTGGATACCATTTCACTTGGCGTAAAGAATACAAGGGTTAAAATGGGTAAGCGGCTGTGGACCATCGCCACTGGGATGGTTTTATTGACTCTTAACATCCCAACTCTATCATGAGCGAAGCCAAGGTCAGTGATATGGCAGATTCGCACCCTCCCCTCCCTCTAAGCTGCCTGTGCACCTTTAGTGTCACATACCAGCGTTTCACATACCGCCTAATAAATTACAGAGTCCAGGTTTTTTATTGGCAAATGCAGTTTCAATCCACAGCTACAGCAGGGGTTTGCTCGGAGACCTGCAAATCGCGCTCGATTCGGTGGTAATGGATCATGGCGCGGTTGGTATACAGGCCGTCAATGAACACAAAGGCCAAGTCGAAAAAGGTCTTCTTTTCTAAGCGCTGCACGATACTTTCTATTAACTCCACACCACCATCGACGGGGTGAGCACCATAATCCTCCAGGATGCGGTGTAGCATCTCGGTGATGGCCACAGTACCTGACAGGTTAGCACTAGCGGTCAAGGATACCAAACCTTGGTAATCCATAACCAGCTCGCTGATTCGGGGGAGAATATGCAGTTTTACCAGCGTACCCAAAGTTTCATAGGTTTGCTCCAGAAATTGAACAGCATTTTCATCATTAGTCTCCTCAGCATCGCCTCGCAATAACCCAAAATACTGCCACACGATACAGGCCTCATCGTAGGCAGTAATCGTATGGTCGAGGCCTTGTTCGGTAGTTATGGGATACGTGGCCAAGAACAGCTGGAAGTGGGTAACAATGTCATATGCGCCAGGAACGCCCACGACCTCGTAAGCCCGTAAGAGCATGCTTAATAGCTCGTGGACATTGCAGTTGTGCGCAAACTGGTTGGCTACTGTTTGCACACAGCTCGGGTCATAAAAGGCAGTGGGGTCGACAGGTATGAGAGTAACCCGGTGGTGCGGGACGTTCTCGGTAAAGGCAAAAGCTGGTTCGTCTTCACTCTCGCTTTCTGACCCACTATTAATATGGCCAAAAAAATAGGCAGGAGCTCGAGGGGAACGGCGTTGAAGCGGGAAAACAGCTGTTTTGTCTGGAGCTGTAGTGCCTGGTGGAAGAGCCATCCAACCATGTGCAGTGTAAAGCGACCCTAATACCAGGGCAAGCAGACTGACCCTTAATCGCAATATCATTTTAAAGCGAAAAAAAAACTAAAAATGGAACCAAATCACAATTTTTAGATTATCATTGCCTCAAAACGAAGAGAAGCCATGCCCCCAAAAGTATGTAGATACGGTGGGCCATTGTATCCAAACAGCAGCGAAGTCGAGCACCAGACACCTTCAATAGCTGCATGGGCTGCAAGGCTGGTTTTATCGTCCCCAAGGTGAAGCTAGTGCCAACCTGCTGCATCAACAGAGCAACGAAAAAAATATATCTAATCGGCTGAATTTAAAACCGGTGATTCCATGAATTAGATCATGCCTTTATTGCTGTCAACTGGTTGTACCTGGCCACTTGCACGACGCTGCTCAGCCGTCACACCAAAAACGTGGTGTTGCCATCATTTCCTCCCCCCCCCATCACCCACTGACAAAAAAAAGTAAAAACCAGCGTATCCAAAGCCGGCCAGGCGCTGCATCGGGGGCCATGGTCACCTGGTGTCACATACCAGTGAAGGAAGCGGTAAGCTGTGGCTTTTGCAACGAATAATACAAAACTGGGCTTACCGTCAACATTTATCGGCCAATGTTATGCCATCAAAAACGGTACAGATGTCGAGACTGGGAAACAAAAGCGTGTACACTGGCTTCAGAAAAAAAATAAAAATAGAGCAAATGCAGGGTTATCGATTGAATAACCAACACTGGTAATGATACATGTGCAAGCAGAGAGGAGCGAAAAACAATGACCACGCCCAAACCACGACCTCTTATCGATTAATACCACGCATTAACAGCTCTTTTGACCCATCCGGCCATTCGACCCATCCCTGTTGCCGGTTGCCCAGCTGCACCGTCGACTTGCATCATGCTATCGCCCTGGCTCAGTGGTTGAACCTCAATGCCAGGATCCATGGACTCGGACTCAGTCAAAAAATTGGGTTTGGGCGTCAGCAACGGGGCTTTCTGCTGCTGACCAGGGGTGCAAGCAACGACCGTTGGCGTATCAGAGTATCGCTTGGAATCAACACGATTGGAGCGCCCCCAGAACCGCCAGTTGACAGGCAGTGAAAACGACGTCAGTGGACTCGAAGTCGAAGCGGGCGCCTCGGCCGATGACGTGTGAGACAAGTAAAACGATTTGGTGCGGTTAGCAGGAGCGTCGATACGATGGTACGGTCGGCACTCGTCCATACCTCGCGTGGTGCGCAGCATGTACACCAACCGGATCAATGCCAACCCTAACCCAATTGATACCAGGTGTCCCAGGGCCATCACGTACCCAAGGCAAGCGGCCAACGTTGTAAATGTGCAAATAAGAGGAAGGTCCATGTAATTTTGATCGGGGTCAAAATGCCAGTGGTAATCGTAAAATTTGATGAGTCGGCAGGCATTTGCCCGCAGCCCACGGCCATGGTTATTGACGTAGCTGTCTTCGGCAAACAAAATGACCGATGCCAGGGCACCCCAGAGCGTAAAACACAGCACGTCCGTGATAATGGTCAGCCACACCCGCCGTAGCGTCGGAATACGGTACTCGCGGTAACCCCGTGTGCCGTCCGAGAGACGCACAATGCTAACCAATACGCTGCTACTGGCCAGAACCAAGTACCCAATTTCCCAGCCCGCCGAGAGGTCCAAGCGCTTGGGGCTTGGGGATGGAGCCTTGGGCGTTATATTGGCGTCCCGGGCAAACACGCCAACTGTACCAGCAATCAGCACCAGCGTGCCCAGGGCAATAAGCAGATGAGGCACAGCCGAGAATAGCTGGTTAAGCTGCATGCGCAAAATTTTGTCACGGATACTGCAGAAATGCCGCATCGAATCCGAATCGTTGGGGTCCTTGGAGGCTGCCAGCGTATCTTCGGATACCGGGCGCCCTAACCGTTTGTGTAGCGCGCCGTCGTCATGCTCGGACCAAGGGTTAGACAAGGTTGAGGCACCCAAATTGGTCGCAAAGCTGTGTGGAATGGCCATCACCGTTGACTCAAATGTGTTGGGCGTGGGCGGCAACGATGGATACGGTGATGGCGAATTGGTGGCGCGGGACGTATTGGGCGAAGATGGGCGTTGGCTGGCAGCGCTGTCATCTTGCACCGGAGTGCTTGTCAGTGGATACCGACCACGGCGGGTCAGCATATTAGGATCGCGTGGTGATACACAGCGCTGAGTGCCCGCTTCGGCATCGTTCAAGGAACCAGGACGAACCCGGTTGGGACTCGTGCGTGGTGATGTTTCAGGGGACGAGTCTGACGTCCACTGAGGCGATGCCAAGCTGCAAACGGGAGCGCCAAGCGCAGACGGAAGCATGCGGTTCTCCACGGGATCCGAAGCGCGTCGAGCTGCCGGCTGGGGTGCAGGAACAAACGATGTCTCTGGAACAGGCCCCGGTTGGCGAGGGGAGCGCAGAATGCCAGCGGTAGCAGTGGCGGTATGGGGCTTACCAGGGGGCCGAGGCAGCTTTTTGGCATAGCCCGATGGCTCAGGCGACGGGTTCATGAAAAAATACCGGGACATGGCAGGAAATGGAGTCTCTGCCGCACGTGGTGGCGCCGTGATACTGGTAGGGCCCCGTGGCGGGTTGCTGCAAGGTGCCATGGCCTCTGGTTGAGTGACTGGCCAGGATGACCGAGACGGGGGCTGTGGAGTGGGGTCCACAAGCGCTTGATACCGGGCCCTGAGCCCCCGGTGGGTGACCCGCGAGGCGGCAGTGGAATCTCGCTCCGATTCGCAGTCGGAGAGCTCGGATGCCATAAACACATTGCAGGCCAAGGGCGAGTGGCGGTGGGGTTGGGTTGATGCGTAGAGAGAGGAGACATCACTGGATCGAGGGCGACGCAGGCTATTTACGGTCCCACTCGGCTGGTATCGATCGTCTGCCTGGCGCGGAGCGCTAGGCTGGTAATAATAGTTAGCAGTCATTAGGCCGCCTGGGTTTTGGTTACTGCTTCTCAGTAGCTAGCTTGGCAGCTCTGGTTAGCTGACCCCAGCTGCGGGCGCGCCTAAGCCCAAGCACGTCCCTGCGAACCGGTTGCAAAAGGAAGAAGGCCGCCTTCTCCTGATAAACCACACTATGAAACCCTCCCAATGCTATCAGGGCAAGAAGCGGCAATCCAAGTGTCGACGTGCACCTCTGGTTAAGCAGCGTCCTGCGGAAGTAACACCTGCTTTTTTGCGACAGCGGGAAAGGTACGCGTCGGCAGAACAGCGACGGCGGAGTTCGACCGCGTAACAAGACAACCAGGCCTAAAATCACGCGTAGCGAGGGCAGCGTAGGAGGGAGTGGTGGGGGAGGGGCACACACGGCACCGGGCTACAAACAGGCGTTCCAGAAGCAAAGAGCAATGCAGTGTAGAGATGGATGCGGTTCGAGTGGGCTGGTGGGTGAAATGGCTGCAGCTATTCCGCAACTGCTGGTAGGGTCGACGCGGTTGGTGATTCCCATTCCCAACTAAAGCCCTAAAGAGGTGTGAAACAAAGCAGAACAAAGGTAAACCCAAGGTGGGTGAATGGTCAGTATTTTGAGCCCAAAGGTGACCAGGTACAGCAGGTAACGGCCCCGCCGGTGCAAGCCCAGAATTTACACCCACCCGTCCCTGTTACCAACAGAGCGCTGAAACCATCTGATTTTGCTGCAACGCCTGCATGATGGTTTCAGGACAGGCTGCCTCGGGCAACTGTCGGATCGCACGCGGTACAACCGTTGCTGGCTCAGGCCAGACTGCGAGACATTGAGCCCATCACCCTCCTGGCTCGGTGCAGGGTGATTACGATAACAGCACAACAAACCAGGCCCACCGCATAGGCATGCAGTGTGTTGGCAATCAATGCCAGGGTAGTCAACACTGTGGGTGGCCCTGGTCACCTCAATATACGCGTCGCTGTGTACACGTCAATTTAAATTCCGACCGCGTCGTGTCACGTGGACTCCAGGAACTGCCTTTTTTTGGGGCCCACTGCACTTTACCGCCAACCGACCCTCAAGGTGAAAGGTTGGCCTGATGGGCAATTATAGATGTAGATGCCTTTAGTATTTTGCAGTAGTCGCACCCCCGTTAATGGGGTTCTCTTTGGTCCTGGGATCAATGGGATCATAGCAAGGTGAAATGATAACGAAATAAAAGAAAAGCGGCTTGGTGAAGTGAGGAAGAAGTGCAGTGAAGGCAGAGGGACTGTTTGGTTAGACAGCACGAAAAGGAGAAAGTGAAGAGGTAGCTGGACCCAGCTCAGTGACTCTTTACCCTTCATGAAGTGGGAAGAATTCCCATGTACCAGAGTAGAAGGCAGAGATGCATAAACAAGGGTGTTAGTAGCTAGCACAGGCAACATATATAATTGGGCACTGCATGCACTGCCACAAAACAGAACAATGCTTTAAATAAACTTACTATTAAATCCAAACATAAGCAATGCACTAAATCTAATGAGGCAATGGCATCTTGATGCACTCGCCCAACGCCCTCAAGAGGGCATTGTAATCCTAGTGCAACCATTTAAAAGGCAGTGATGACTGCCTCAGAAATCTTGTTGATGTATCGCATACTCAAGGCTGGCGGTGGCACTTAGTAGGCAGTCAACTATGTGACTAATGAGTCATTGGTGAGCTGGAATCGCTGGGGTATGGCGCTCTGCTGGCGTAGGCCCAGGAGAATGTGCTGAAAGTTGAGTACGGCAGCTAAGTCATAGTTCCACAGGCGTGGGCGGGGTGATATGTTAACGGTATCGATTGCCATGACTGCCAAATATGTTTCGTTGGGTGCACCTGAGGAGACCATGGCATCGGACGGTTGGCATCACTGCCCGCTTAAAGGGACGTGGGTTGGGGATGGCCTTGAACGCCTGGAGACAGCTCACGCAGCACGTGGGACACGCTTTGGACGCCTTGTACTCATCTAGCAAATAGACCTTAAAGCCATGCTGCTGGAGTTTCTGGTGCATGCCCTTGCCGCGGATAGGCTCAAAGTAGTAGCTCATGGGCGCAGACCAGTTGCCCATCACCAGCACAGTGCGGTTGCCAAACTTGTTGCGCAGGTTTTTTGCCAGCCATAAATCTACCTACTACTAGTTGAGGTAGGCTAATAGGTAGAGCTTGTGGTGCAAGGGGTACTTGCGTGGTTCCTGGTTAGTATAGGTGCTGGAAATGTGTCGCCTGTCCCATCAGCTGCCTTTATCACGCTAATTCAAGCATGGCTGTTACTCTTGGCACTTTTCTCTCCAAAAACTTTTCTGCTATTAAAACAGTGCTGTCATTTAAAGCATCTATTAAACCATTTTAAATTCGCAACAGAATCAGATTAGGCCACAGGCAGTAACACTAGCAAACTTGTCTAGAGATGAAACGTATGACCCTGCGAACCTTGCTTAGCAATGGGGAGGTGGACTTTATATAAACGCTATTCACAATAGTTGACTCTTAAACCAAAATTTAGCTGGCGATAAAGCATACTAACAGTGCTCTCCACAATAACCCCCCAACGCATAGTTCGAATCGCTACGAGGTAAGCATTAGTGGTGACCACCGGCTGGCTTTATTTGAATAGACAAACTATGATAGGGGTTGCACTGCCAGCAGGGGAAATCGAATCGCTTTAGCAATGCTAGGAAAGAGTCAACAGGGCCGTTTGTGCTACAAATGCTGCTTTTTGTAAAATCTCTTGGCACTTGTCAGTGATATCATCCTTATAGTCGACGCGTGCCTTCAGTGAGCAAAAGTTATCCCCACTGTTGGCAATCAATTGGCGTAAATTAAGGAAAAACCCACCAATTTTTCAGCCCCAGCACTGGCACTATTATACCGAAATAATGCCAGATATATTTTGCATGCAGGTTCTTCTAATAAATCCCTGCCAGCAAGATGTAGAAAACTGTCGGAAATTTGAGAAAATGTGTTCATGCTCTCCATGATTAATCGCTTGGCCTTTGCAACACTCGTCATGGTACCTTTAAACCACTGCTGGATTTCTAGCTCCTGTAACTCGGATTGCGTGGCGCCAACTCGTGCCTTTTCATCGAGCCCATAGGTTCCTAACCAACAGACGACGTAAAGTAAGCTCTCCCAACCGTCCAAAGGGGTTCGCTCGGTGTCGTTGTTCTCGAGATTCCCAGTGCTCATGAACGGGAGCGTTCCCGTTCGCTCTGGTGTCGCTTGGGCCTGTTCGTGGAGGGCATTGTCAAAGTCGATAAGCATCCCGCGCAGCCTGCCGTCTTGGTCCACCACCATAATGTTATTAGTGGAGATGTTGCAGTGAAGAATGTTACAGTCACTGTAAAGCTTACCGTGACACGCCATGGCGTCGGCGAGCACAACGATCAGCTCGTTGAAGTTTTTAAGGGTGTCGAGCCGTCTAGCGATCGGCGTCATCACCATGCGCCGATGCACGCGGTAGACGGGCACGGCCGACTCTGGGTCCTTCGGTGGCAGCGCTGCTTCGAAATTGCCGTAGGCCGTGGTGGCGTCGTCCTGCTCCCACTGGCCGTGGTTGCACTGCCGGACCGTGCCACCCATCTCGAGTTGTGGATATGGCAAGTTCAGGCCTTTCTGGCTAGAAAACTGCTGGCGAATGTGGCGAAGGAGCACGATTTCGTTGCGCAGATCGTCGTCGGCTGCACTGGTAGAGGCCACGGGCCACGCGTCTTTGATGAACACGGTCGAGTCGCCATCTGGTTGCGTCGATGCCAAAAACGTCATGGTGCGCCGACCAAAGAGCGACGGACGGATGGACATGGTTTTCGTGGGTGCGTAGTACACTTGGGGTGTAGGCGGATTGCTGGTACAGGCGTCGTCGAAACATTGGATAGATCAGCGTTCGGTCGTGGCGTCAAACTCCATCGTTGGATCGAGGCCAAACTGCGCCAGGCCAGCCAGCGACCAAAAAATGACAAACTGGGCAAACAGTTGTCGGCCAGGCAGCGTGGACAGGTCGATGGCCTGTGTGCGGTACAAACGGTCGCGTCCGAACAGGCACACGTACACAAACGTGTTGTACGTGAGAAGAGCCCAGGCAAACCGGCGATTCGGCTGGCTGGTGTACAGGTTCAAAATGTAGCGGGTCAGTTGACCGCACGCGCCATCCACAGTATTTTGGGCAGGCTCGCTGCCTTTGCTCTTGTTCCTTTTGCCTTCGACGACCAACGCAATGTTGTTCCACGCTTCCTTGACAGCGACGCTGGGGAAGCCATTGTCAGGCACTGCTTGGGCAATGATGGGTATGTCCGGTCGATTGCGGTTGTCAGATCCTTTGGGCGCATAGTCATGGCTGTCAGTGGACTGCAAGAGGCGCGTCTCCTGCCGCACTGGGTCGGTGTGGTCCAACTGCGCCACATCGTCGTACACTGCGCGCGCAATCAGGCCAAAGAACTGCTTTATCCCCCCCGGATACGTCGCGTTCTCGTTTGCGCACCGCCCCTCCACCAGCGTTTGCAGGTCGCCAATGAAGTCGGTGAGCCGATTAGAGTCGCGCAGCGTTGCGTAGATGCGGTCGGCACTTGCAGCGGCAGCGACGTTACTAAGCTGTGCGTGCGCCAACAGCAAAGCGGCATCGACGACCACCGTACTGTCCTTGCATTGCGCGTCCAAGTGTTCGTTGACGGTCTGGCTCGCCTGGGCCTCGCTCGCTCCAGTGTTTCGATAGGTGGCGTGGTTGGAAGCCCTGTGTTTAGCAGGCGTTGCGCTAGCTGACTTGCGAGACGTCGCAGGGTTCAGACGGGTGGGGCTGTCCGTTGTCTGGTGTGGGGGTATGGGCGCTGACCACACAATTGGAACAGCAATAAACAGCGTTGACAGGATACGCTGCCGTGGCGGCTAGTCTCTGCAGATATCGCGTGGACAACAGGTCGTGGCTCATTGTGGTCGGGGTGCAGCGCTTTACACACTTACCACCGTCTGCCTGCCCCGTGGGAGTGCTGGGTCGGCTCGTGGCGGCCATTGGAGCACGGTAAACGATAAGAAAAGCGTGGCTAGAGGCATTGGTAGAATAAACGAGTGGAACGCAGCGAGGTGATGCGTAGTGCAACGGATATTAAGCACAGTAGAAGAATGCGGTGAGAGCAGAGTAGAGCACAGTGCTAAAGAACAGCTTGAATAATATACATTGTGCACAAAGTGAGCAGAAGCAAGGCGCGGAGAAAGAGGCAAAGCTTGTTGTGGGCAAGGCAACAGCTTGCGCTAAGGCTCTTTCCCGCTCTGGCCAGGCAGCGCTCCCCTCGTCTGGTTCGACTGTTTGTTTACACTTTTGCCAGGCAGAGAAGCACCGCCTGGCGCATACGATCACGGGACCGGGGTGGCTTCGCCCAAGCGCTCCATGGCTGTGTCTCCCAACTCGGTGGAGGCTGGGGAGCAGGAAATCACCTGACTCCCTTGGCCCCGCCCAGCTGGCAGCAGTGAGCTGCTAGGGCTTCGCAGCCCTGGCCGTGTCGCAGGGGACCAGGCTGCGTCAAGTATCAAAAATAAAGATAGGCGTATTTATTTGTTCAACATACGAGGAGCCTGAGCCTGGGAGGTGGAGCGGCTCTTTATGTGGGCCAGGTACAGGTGGTGCAGAGATATCGCCCACAGCCTCAACCGAATTGGACGTTGCTATCAGTTGGGGCGAATTTGTGGGGGCGGGGGGAGAGTGGCCTTTGGGTCACTTGACCCCAGGCCTGCTACAGCCGCACTGGCTGGCCAACTATTTAAATACAAGCTCTTAGCCGTGGAGGCGAATTAAGGCTTGAATAAATACCTGTTATTACTATATCATTTATTGTTGTTGGTCCCGCTCGGCCGGTTTTTGTGACAGCTGGCTCCTGGCCGATCAATGCACGCAAGGCAGCGGTCAGCACCGTGCCGTTCAGCGGGTGGGCCGCCTCAGTCCCACTGCAACTGCTTCACCTGATACTGCGGCGGTTGTTCCTAGAGCGTTTCCAACCTTTTCCAAGGCCCTGCTGCATCTACCGCACCCTATAACGCTGCCTGGCACAGACTGGTCTGGGCCCTTCTTTGACCACGGCTGCGCTGAGAATGATGTCCTGATCCTGATTGAGGAGGATGTATCCGCCCTATTACTTGATGGGTCCTGGGAGGACGACCTTGACTAGTGCCAGGTTGCGTCTCCTTCCCGTTCTGTTAGTAGTGCCTGGAATTCCCATATATATATTCTTTCTATCGGCACCCTAATTTATTCTCTGTCCGCAGCCGGCAGGCGTGTCCCCTAACACTTGGAGTCGAGCTAACTGTGCCCGTTTTTTCGGCATGGTACTTGGGCAGGAGTGGGGCTACGCGTCTCCTGTCAGAGATCTAATCCATAAAAATAGTCTTAACTGTGCCGTGGGGCAATGGGGTGGCATATGCAACACAGTTATACTTGCATCCGCGCTTGACCATCACCACACAAGGCACCAACTATCCCACTTCTCCCATTCGTTGACCAGAGCCCAAACGCACAGGGCTTGAGTGCCAGGTAGGACCATTCATACATCGCTAGGCCATTCACACATTGAATGCTGCCCTTCTTTTGCTTGCTCCCAATCCTTCTTCCCCAAATTCCTTTTGCTAACGAATTGCTGCTGGTCCTGCTTACTTAAATAACCCATGTGCGCCCAACCACTACACTCCTGGGCACCATCAGCTAGGAACAAAGGACTCTAGGCTACACACATAACTTTTGCGCACCTGTGCATTGCCTGACAGTGCCACGTTCTGGCTGTATCTACCACCCCTATACTTGATAATAGGCACGTTCGGCTGCACGCGCACAAACCACCATAAAAAATGCCTGACCCAATTCTACTCCAGTACCACAGCACGAATCTGCGCCTGTCAGACTTTGAGCTGCTAAACGGCAACCAGTGGCTGAACGATACCTTGATTGGGTTTTATTACGAGTAAGTATGGCTATGCCATGGCCGATATTTTGGTGCCACTATTAATAAGTTGTGGACACAGGCTATGAAGTCCTGCCCGGCACACTTTGTGGCTCACCAGGCTCAGTCATCACGCTTGACTTGGCTTTGTCCAACTCTCTGCTTGGTTTGGCACTCCATTGGCTAAGCTGTAACCATTGCCATTATTGGGATATATATCAACCATGGATTCAGGTACCTGGAGCAAAAGCATACGCCAGCCCTAGCCTACACCACCCTGCTTCCTCCCACCATTGCTCACTGGTTGACCCACGCGGCTTATGATGATGTTGCTAGTAATGACGACCTGCTCCACATCTTTCGAACCAAGGAGTACATATTTATTCCCGTCAATGATGGCAACGAAGAAACCAGGCTGGCAGGCACGCACTGGTAAGCTGGATTGGTAAAAGCGCACCACTATCCAAAGCAGCTCCATGGTCCGTTCTGGTAGCAGTATTGGAAAAAAAAACGCCATTAGACTCACTTTGCCATTGGTGATTTGTGCTATTGATGAATATATGCTGGCATTGCTGCCTACGTTATTGAGCAGGTCTCTGTTGCTTTACGCCAAGCGAGAAAATAAGTTTCTTTACTACGACTCACTGAACCTATACAACCTTGTGGCCGCCAAGCATACCATGAATCGAATTATGCAGTGCTTGGAGGTTAGCGGTAAGAGACAAGTTTAGCAACTGCTAATTGATTTTGTTACTCTGCCGTATCAACTAATATTTGGAACAAAAAATGCCAAAGCTGTTCTGAAGGACGCAGGCTTGACATTGAGCTTAACTGAGCCAAACGCGCGTGCCGGTTGATCGAACCATTACACACTTTGCCCTTTGATACTCTAGGTGCCCAATTTACGGTTATCAAATCCCCATTGCAAAAGCATGGTAAGTGCACCCTGGGAAACTGCTGCGCAATAGTCCCAGACATGCTATTAATAGGCAGGTTACGGCCATCAAGGCTTTTGCAGTTGGTGGAAATTAGTTGTTGGTACGTTATAGCTGATGGTCAGCGAGCATGTGTCTGCTTGCCTGTTTGATGGGCTGGTGCCAGATGGTGACTGTGGTGTGTTTATTCTTGTCGTGACCAGCAAGATCCTCCAGCGGATCATATTCTCCAAAAACTACAGTGTCAAGGGTTTATCAGCTGTATTCCAGGATGATGCGTGGTTCTGGACTATTGAATTAGATGACATGCCAGATACACAGCAGTGGCGTGTGGATATGAAGGTACTTGTCCGCCAGCTGCAGATGGGGGGCATTGCTGCACAGCCCTGACTTTACCTAAACTGCAGAACGTCACACCATCATGCTGGCAAGTCGTGCTAGAACCAGCAACCTTGCCAGGTTACTCGAGAGCATTGAACGCCGCTTACTGCTATCTGAAAGATCGAGTGGGTTGGTGGCGTGTTATAATTATTAATCATCAATTTGCACCCTATTGCTTGGCATCAAGTGTAACCGGCAGGCCACATGATTTGCCGCTGTAATTGCTTCTCACAAGGCAGGTTTTTGCATCATTGCTGCACTTTGTTATTGTCCGCTTTGTATTCTAAAGCCGGCAACTGAGCTCATAGTGAATGAGACCCTTGTCAAAGCGGCGTCGTGATGTAGGTGATGACAGCACTTAGTGCGCCGGCCAAATGTACATAAACTGCATAGGCATGACTGGTGCATGGTATGATGAGACTGCTGGTTGCCGTTGGACTCATGGCAACTGGCCAGAACTATACGCTGACATGATTAATCGGACCTTCAGTTCAGACCTAACGAGAGGCACTTTGCAGCTAACCAGCCGCCCTCTGTTGTGGTATGATGGCAGACTACAGTGTGCTAACCATTGCACTGTGAGCCTGCAAACGAGCTGATTTTCTTTTTGCAAACGAATTAGCCATGTGCCCCCCTGATTTTTTACAAGCGTGATGAAAAGGAGAGACAAACGACGAAGCTCATGGTGGTTTTGGGCGTCTGGTAAGGAGACTGTGTTTGTGCGTGTGTTGGGTGAAGAACAGAGGGTACAATGCTTTCCTCATCTCCCATTGCAAAGGCAGAGGAGTACAATTGAGTCAAGTCCGGCCAACTAGCAATGGGGCTTGGATCATAGCTAGTTAAAGCCGTATTGCGATATACCACACCTGTGAAGCGAGTTTAAATTCTTGTTCCATGAATCAGACTTGCTTTTGAGCGAATCGAGGCATCGTTGCTTGGGTTCTTCTGTAGAGACCACCATTGGCTGATCCTCAGCTCCTCATGCTTCCAAGACCTCCACCCTAGCTCACAGCAACTGCCAAGGATTACCAACCTCAGCTAGCCTACCACAAGCTGATCCAAACGAGTGCGCAAATTCTGGCGACCTGCAATGTTTCTCCGACGTGGACCAGGAGACGTATGAAAAGGGGGCCTGTTGTGTGGGTAGCTATATGCACACCCGCCAGCCTGCAATGGCACAGCATAACCCAACTCGTTGTCTCTCGAGGCACGAGTCAGCCACTCTCGGCAGGACAATGCAGTTCAAGCCCTTCCCGCCACCGCTATCTGCCCCACAGGGGCCATGGCTCGTGGGATGAGGCCATCACACAAGTGCGGTCAGAAACGGTGCCCTGAGCTCTTCAACAGCCCAGCGCATGCCTGAAAAACAAATAACTACCCATGTCTGGTTTCTTTGCGCCTGCCCAACCTATTGCTCTTTTTTATCTCTCAATTCTACACTGGCCATCATCTGCATCGAGGGAAATTGAGAGGTAGAGTGGTGGGAAATTGTACTGGCACAACAATGCAGTGTCTAGCACCGCCAGGTGTGTGAATCCACACTGCCAACTTATAACGGATGCATCCACCGCTTTTTTCTCCCTCGCATGTAGCATTTGTGTTGTATGAGCGGATCCCACTCTTCGCTTCTCCCTTTTGGGCCTGTGGCTGATCTTCGCGCTGACAAGGCGGCTCGTCTGACCGCTATTTCAGTCTATAGTTGGATCCACATGGATAAAGGACGCAGCACACCGATGGGCGCGGACGCAAAGGTTTGGTGAACGGTGGTGCCATATGCACCCTCGACAGCCCAACTTCTCGTCCGCCTGCCAGCCAGCCGGCGGGAGATACGGGTGTATTCGTTGCTCCCTGGGTCAGCACACGTATTTATACACCCCACTGGCCCACCTGGATCAGCCCTGGTGGTTAGTACTTGTTGCTGTTAATGCCGTTCGTTGTCGCATCGCTGGTTTTCCAGGACCGTTCCTTGTTACTTTTGCTCCATTATTTATCATAATCTAACCTAGTTAGCGCGTTGCTTTTTCCACTACTTTTTACCCACCCGATTCCTTCGCCACGATGACCAAATTCACAAGCATTGTGTTGGCAACGGCTGCTGTTGCTGGGGTGATGTTTACCTCGGTCCAGGCCGACTGCGACGCCCAAGTGGTGGTAGACGAGTGCCTGCACAATTCCAACAACGCGTTCAACGCCTGCTCGCCAACCGACTACGACTGCCGGTGCTTGGCCCAACAAGCCATCGTCGAGTGCTACGTCAACTGCCCCGACCACCAGGACCATCGAGGCGCCCAGGGCAACCAACAGATTTTGTGCGGCCAGGCCACGGCCGAGGCTAGCCGAACAGCAACCAAGACCACGGCGACGTCCACCTCAACGTCCGAGTCCGAAACGGAGACTGAAACTGGGACCAAGGCGACTGCCACCAAGGACAAAGATGCCCATACTACCGGTGACAGCACCGATTCGGAGTCCGACACTAGCAGCGATGATGGCAGCGGTGCGAGCTTTGCTTCGATCTCGTATTCCGTGGCAGGCATGGCCTGCGTGGTCGCTGCCCTGGCCATGCACTAAACTATGGCTTAGCGAGGTAACAATCCTGTAATTTCCCAATGGTGCACTCTCACCATGTGTTGCGAGCCTCGGTAACCATGTATCCAGCCTAAATTTTGCAAACTAATGCGCTATGGTTTTTTAATACCAATAAATAGCCTTGTCGGTTGATCTGACAGAGACTGATAATGACAGTAGGAGACCGGAAAATGTTACATTATGCTATAGGGCAGCCTAGAGGCACTGGCGTCTCCTTAAATATAGAGTCCGTTAGAGCCCTCATCAGGGCCCGAATTCCATAACACACTCACCATACGAGGTGCTGCCTAGACCATGGACGCCTGGTGTTACCTGGTTGCATCACCCGACATGAAGATAGTGCCCGTAAGTCTGTACCCATGCTGCTCAGCGCTGGAGAGCAGTCAGCACTTAATGTTTGTATGTCCCTTAGTCATGCGACTGTGACTAGCACTGCGTGGCTAAATTTGGTATGCCTTCACTTAAAAGCTCAGCTGAACCGAACCAAAATTGTGCCAGAAGCTGTCGTGTTTTTTTTGGCAGGTGGTGACCACTATCTGGGCGTTCAATGTGCATCCCAAGTAAAGTGTATGATGGTGCCTACCAATACTGGTGGCGATTACCCCGTGGCAATGGCAAATGATGATGAGGTCCTAAAAGACGCCAAACCAGTTCAGCCATAGCTCCATTAGACGGCTATTGGCACCGGCTTAATAACTCATCTTGTTAGCTGATAGCCTTATAATTATTGAGTCACGCAACTGGGAAAAGAACGAACGACGTGATTCTGATGTGTTTCAATGCACTTACCGTGCATTTATAAATTAGCCCCTTTCCTGGACTTCATAAGCATGTTGAGATATTTACCTACATCTAACGCTTCTATTTACTTTTATTCCTTTATCGCCTGTCACTAGAGCAAAGAACTCTGGCCTGATGTTGGTTGGGTGTCGGAGTAAAGAGGTAGCATGAGCTCATGGCATTTGTCGCTCTTTACAATAGCACATGTGACTAGCATGAC
>JANBQA010000095.1:0-28677 GCA_027576955.1 Dimargaris xerosporica
GGTTGGGATCGACCAGGTGCTTGATGCGCTTCATCATACTGATCATAGGTCCGGGCTTGGAGTAGTGGAGATGGGGCGCTTTCATCAAGCCCAAGCCGTGCTCAGCGGAGATGGAGCCCTGGTGAGACGCCACCCACTCATAAACAAACGGCTCGATATGCTTGCTGACCTCGGGCGTGTATTCTTGGGCTACCACGTTGAGGTGCAGGTTTCCATCGCCAATGTGCCCATACCCAGTGATCTCCTTGACAGGCAGCCCATGGTCCCCATCCTTGAACAACCCCGCATTGCTCAGACGTTGACGGGTGGCCAAGACCAAATTGTACAGCTGGGGAATGGGAATGGATACGTCGTATTTGTATGTGGGGCCTGTTTTAACGGTTGCCTCAGAGATTGTTTCCCGAATCGCCCAAAACGTGGCCAACTGCGTCTCATTTTCGCTCAATACGCCATCGGCCACATAGCCCTTGTCCATTACCAACTCAATAAAATGGCTCATTTTCTCGTCGTCGTGCTCCTTGTTGAATCCACTGGTCTCCACCAGCACGTAAAAAGGATAGCTGTCGGACAGCGGATGCCGCACATTGTCTGCCGAGTGGTTCAGTACCATGCGCATGGAAGGGTCGTCCCAAAACTCGTAGGCAGAAAGAACTTCGTTCAAATTCTGCTTGGCCAGACGAAACGTCATTTGCACGTCTTCATAGCTGTTCACGCCAAACAGAACCACCTGCTGGGCTCGAGGACGAGGCGGCGTCACGATGGAAACCCCGGTCACGATCCCCAGCGTTCCCTCGGCACCGATAAACAGCTGCTTCAAGTCATACCCCGTCGAATCTTTGCGCAAGGTCGACAAGTTGTCCACCACGGTCCCATCCGGCAGGACGATTTCCAAGCCCAGCACCGACCCGTGCAATGAGCCGTAGCGTAGGAAGCGGATACCGCCTGCGTTGGTGGACACATTGCCGCCAATCTGGCAGCTTCCTTTGGCACCCAAATCCAACGGCATCATATGGCCCTTTTCCGCCACATGGTTATCCAGCGCCTCTAACACGCACCCTGCGTCACACACCAACACGCCCGAAAGCTCATCGAAGCTGCGGATCTTGCTCATGTTGGCCATATTGATGACTACCTCGTCAAATACCGGCACGCTCCCGCCGACCAGCCCGGTATTGCCGCCTTGGGGCACCACCGCCAGACGTCGGCTGTTGCAATACCGCAAGATCTGCGAAATCTGCTGCACGTGTTTGGGTTTCAACACCACGGAGCTCTGGCCGCGGTACTTGCCCATAAAATCGGTGTTAAACCCTGCCAGGTCGTCCATCTCGCCGTCAGGGCGCAACTGGGGATCCGAGCACAGGATGCATTCGGGAGGCAGCACCTCAGCAAAATACTGCAAATCCTTGGGCGTCAGCGTGGCATAGTCCGGGTGGCGCTGAAATTGCGGGTACTTTTCGCTGGTCAATGTCGTCGTAGGTGACACAAAGCTTGCTCGCATGGCTGTCCAGGACTGCGCATGCAACCCGCGTCGCGCCGTGGGCGTCGGAAGCGGCCAACGACTTAAACAGCGGGAAGCGGCAACGCCTGGTGCCCAGCGTAGGCACCGTGGAAGCGCACTGGAACAAGTCAGGCGCTGCACGGCCTGCGGGTGGAGAAATGTGGGCATGCTGACGAAAAAAAAACATAAAGAAAAGAATAACAACGACCAGTGGTAGCAAAACCGCAATGCTAAGGCACCAGGGCGTGGAGTCGAGTCCGGGACATTGATAGTGTGGAGGCTCCAAACCCTGTTCTTAAACAAAAACACACACGGGACAAGCAGCACAAAGCCCACCAGCTGCTCATTAATTTTGCCCAGGCACACCCAACCAAACAAGCGCCGCGTTCGAGGGAGATCTGAGTGGGATACTGCGTGCGTCGTTCGCTCCCCCTCCCCCATTATCTTTGACGGAACCAACCACACAGCATTGATGACACACTTGGGCGCGACCTGGTCCAATCGGGCATTCGATTGGAAGCCTCTTCAACTCTGCGCTTCTTTTCCGCGTCTGCTTTTATTGGATTAATGCCCACCGCTGGCAAAGGTGAACAAAGCGTCCGTGTTCTCAGCACCTTTAACATTACGTCCAATGCTCGGCTGGATGTTAGGCAACGTAGCAGCTTAGTTAACTACCACCGGCCAACCACTTCCACCTTTCACGATAGTTTATTGCAAAGACACAGTGAGTAACAGGACAGTGGCTTTCGCTGAATTTCTTTTTTTTTTGCACATAGACCTTGTAGCCCTGCAAGGTGCCTCGGCGTCATCAAATGAGCCTCTCCCCGTGGATATACAGATCCTGGGAAAGGCGGACGAGCATTTTCGACCTCGGTGTTTTACAGCAAAAGGCAAGTCGCTCTGGTGCCAGGACTAAGCAGACCAGCTTGAGAATATGCCCCAGCCATTCTCCAAGACGAACTTGGTGACCAGCACAGGACACAGCGCTAACCCGCAGATTAAGGCACCACCATTGAATTACGACAGATGCAAATCTGCGCTATGAAGAAATCTGAGCACCCCTGAGCAGCGCAATCCCTATAGACCACTGTATTTGTGATGAAAAAGCTTGTGGGACCAAAAAAAAACTGCGTTCTTGCCATGCGCTCCACGTGATCGAGTTTGTGCCAGTGAATAGATGATGGACGGAAGGCCAATGGTTGGAATGGATGATTCCGCTTCCAGCCCGCCATAAATGGTGCTTTCCTAGCTAGACTTGTTTCATTGGTATGATAATTGAACACTGCCCATTATGCATTCCACGGCGCCCTTTCTCCCAAAAAACAAAAGCGTATAATCTTGTAAGTCGTAGCTCACATTAGGCAATGTTGCGAGACAAAGGGCCAAAGACAGACTGGATGAGGATGCTTTTAGTAATCAGACACCCAGGCGTTGGGCCATTGTAGTCTTATGGTGTTACTCTGCTTAGGCGTTCACAAATGAGTGCTGGCAGATTCTGCTGTGAAACCCTCTTGACCTGCGCTTTCTTCATTCGTCTGGACTCGGTCCTAGTTAGCCGATAAAGGAAGCCAGCAACGGTTGAGGGCAGGTATGCCAGCCGTGCCGTCCAGACCCTTTGGCTCAATGCTTGGCCTGGCCGCAGCGTATGGACGTTGGGCCCGAGTGTTGATACAGGCGATTCCTGACGGTCTTTGCTGACCAAGCGTGCTTCAGTGTGTGCACTTTGGAGAGGGGTCGAAAGCCTTTGTCACTGTTTCAGCAGTACCAATGCAATCAATGCCCGCTAATCTAATCAGGTTTTGAAAAAAGATGTTGGCTTGGTGGAGCTGCTGATGGGGGGAAGGGTATCCAATGCTGCAAATATCATCGTTTGCTTTTTAAGTCTTATGTTGCTGTAAATGGCAAATGGTAGAGCTCATACCCACCGCAATGCATCACAGGCCTGGATGACGTTTGGCTTTAAGTGGTCAATGGTATAGGGTGTGGCCAAACCAAAGCCCTGAATAAGTGATATCAATGACTGGCTAAAAGCAGGAATATTGCCCTTAGAACGCGTGTAACAAGTGGCTGCAGCCATGTACACCGCCATTGCCAATAAATAGCGAACCCTGCACCTTTTAATAGCAGTATCGTTTTCATCCAATTCTTTGGTGCAGTAGGTGGTGTTGTGCTACACGGTGGCATTATTCTCAGTGCGATATTAATTTCGTGCTACCTTCTTGTGCCAGCGACTGTGGATATTTTTGCCGGCTCTCCTTGGCCCTAAATTAGCCCGGCATGTGCAAAATAGGAGTGGCTTGACGCAAGCTGGATTTTTACACTTGTTGGCACTCAAAGATGGCTCATAGTGCCCCAGCATATCATCCTAAAAACAATGGCTGTGCAGCCCAAAGTAATATGTATAGCCTGGCACCACGTTCGCTGTATGATTGCCGCCAACTGCTGCCCATAGATACAGGTATGGGTGAGTTGTAACCAAATTGCGGCAAATCACAACACTGCTCTGTCGATGCAGCATTGCTTTCTTGGTGGTACCTGTTTGTGATGTACGGCACCATGGAATCGAGGGGCGATTAAAAGGAAAACAAACACATTTGCTGCACAAACCATGGCAAATCAAACAATAGCATGGCCAATGCACTTTGGCAGATGTCTTTTGCCCATGACATTGCGAAATACTCATGGTACTCTGATATGATGGCAATCAGAGATAAAAGCCTGAATGTTAACACATACATCTATCCATGATGACTCGTGAGTTCTATGACCAAATAACCCCGAACACCCACAGGGGGCCCGAGTCAGACCATAAATGCAATGTTTCATGTTCACTTTGAGCCGTAAACAATGAGGATGGGGGGGTTTCTCAGCTACTGTGACAGTTGACAGGTGATCAGTCTAATAATCTCCAGAAATAGTCAGTGGTGAGCACAATGTGATGGTGCTTGGACCACTCGTGCCATACCGCCAACAGTAATATTCACCAATAAAAGTGAGTCACGCCAGGGTGCTCCAGGTGCCACCGCCACCACTACTAGCCACACTTATAGGCTGCGAGCTGGTATACTTTGTTCTCTTTCGTTGTCTCAGGCACTAAAGAGGTGTTAGACGATGACCTGTCAATGGATCTATCATCATACCGTGATGAGGTTATAATAGCACCGGCCAAAAAGAAAACAGCAAAAAACATAGCACTGGATTGTAGTATAAATAGGGGACCTATAGGGCTAGTTTGTACTCATCATCAACGCATCCTCCCTTGCAACCATCTACCTGCACACCTGCCTCTACCACCCTTGACATTTCGCAACCAATTACACTTTTGTGGACTCTGTGATATCCACTTTCCATCCTCTTCTATCAAGCGCCACTCGCAGCTTCTTTGCTTTGCCCAGCCTTCCTGTGATCATGAAGTCAGTCCTCATCCTCGGCACCCTTATGGTTTTGGCAACCTTTGCCCAGCTTCCTGCCACGGCACGCCCCACGGACTCGCTCAAGGGCAAGTCAGCGAGCACCGTGGATCCCACAAAAATCGAGGTCCCATCCAATAGACTGGCCGCGAGCTTAGGTGACACTTTGGAAGAGTTTGGAGCTAACAAGTGTACAGTCAAGCTTTCGGAGACTGAATTTTTTAAGTATGTGAAAAGTAAGGAAAGTGAGCAGGATGGAGAATTCATTACGAAAACCATCGTGGGCTCTAGTAAAGTGGGTCTGGCAAAAATTGTGGAGGCCTTGATTAGCCAGGGTAAGAGCATCATCGATGCTGCGCCCAATAAGAAGGAGTTGGATACCATAGCTACCAACCTCGCAAGCATAAAAGTGAACTCGGCCAACAGTGTTGGCCTCAGCGCAGTTCAACGTGTGCTGGCAGCCTTTGAAAAGCTTGAAGCAGCGACCCCCAGCGACTCTTTCCGTGTCAAAGGATACTTTGCATCGGTGCATGCCCAGTTTGATTGCATTGCTCAAAAAATGCAAGATAAGAAAGATAAGGCCGAAGCCAAGACCGAGACCAAGATTAAGACGTAATTGGTGGCTCCCAGGGCTTTAGTACACGCATTTGTTTTTTTGTTCATTCTAGCTTCGGTTGGGCATTTCCTTTAGACTTTTATCGCCACGTGAAGTCTCTGGTGATTACTTTCACCACCCTGCCAATCACACAATAAACCTATACGTCCTTTTAACCACAATTAAAGCTCATGATAGTTTGGTTGCGATTTTTTTTCATGTCTCGGTCTTAACCAAGCGTAGTATTATGCATCCTTTATAACCACCAAGGTGGTAACACTTCTTCCAACCATGATGGTTTGCATCTTTCGACTCTTGGGTCATTGGCTTTTAGGGTACTTCTTGTGGTTTTAATGTCTGTGCGCAGCTCTGGGCCACCAGCCGTAGCGATAATGACTTAATATGCCCCCAGCGCCTAGAGTGTGCTTAGATATGTCTGTTTTCAAAGACATTAAAGGAAGGACGACGGATGCCACTCACTTGACCAGCCTATGGGACACCCAGTACCTGGCTTTTTTTTTATTTAATGCCGTGGCACCCGAATGAGCCGTATACCTGACCCTCGAATTGTATTCCCCCGTGGGACATTCTTCTGCCCAACCGAGAGGCCTGATGTTTAGGCCAGCGCTGGTTGCCCCAATCTACCCCACCCAACCCAAGTGGTCCGTCTGCGTCGACGTTGGTGGCGAGAGGTGAGCACTGCAGGCAGAAGCACTTTGCACACAGCCCAGATCATGGTGCTGTCCCTCTCTCGATTGCCTCTAGGTAGACTTGATTAGCAGCATTCGGCTAGCACGCGCTCTATTCTTTTTTATTATTACGCCCTTTAGAAGATCCACCCGTATACTTTTGAAACATCAAGGTAACTTGAATCGCGCTCCTTGGATGCTGTCGCTGTTCACGCCATCGGCCAGCCGAAGAAGAAAAAAAGCAGACACTCAATTTGTACTCCATTCATCCGCCCCACCCTTAACGGTTTGCTCGCTGCGCTGCAGCCACCAGGCGCGTCGTTTTTGCGAAAGACCATAACATGTATCCGATGGCCAGCAGCTGCCAGCTATTCACTAACCTTTACCCTTTGCCCATTGCTTGCCTGTGTGTTGCCATTTAGCACCATGTCTGTGTCTCGCACCGCTGCTGCCAAGATTAACTGGGCCAAGCTCAACTCGGCCGTTCAACTGAAGAAGGAGACCAGCACGGCGCTGCTGGCGTTCCGCAAGCGCTTCGAAGAGACGCAGCGCGTGTACAACCAGTTGAAGGAACAGACGCCTGCCGTAGACTTTGCGCACTATCGCCAAATTTTGAAGAACAAGGCTGTGGTCGACCAGATGGAATCCACGGTCAAGGCATTCAAGCCCGTGCCGTACGACGTGCAAGGCCAACTCAAGGTTATCGAGGCGTTTGAGGCAAAGGCTGTGGAGAAGGCGCAGCAGACCGCGGACCAGGTGGAAAACAACATCGTTGATCTGCGTGAGGCCCTCAAGAACATCGAGGCTTCCCGACCTGTCCAGGAACTTACTGTGGACGACTTGTCCCAGGCGTTCCCCGAGTTTGATAAGGAAATGGAGGAAGCTGTCAAGAAGGGCGAATGGCACACCCCTGGCTACGACGAAAAGTTTGGCAGCCTGTCGGTGTTATAATGTAATGAACGGGGGCTGTGGTTGATTTGGTTAGGGTAGCCCAGAGCTGGAAGCAGCGGATGACCTGTCCCTCGCATGCCCACAGCAGCTAGGTTTCATGTGGTTTAACCGCGGCTCGTCGGGGCACTAGTCTGCGCTGGTAAAATGTCATTACTAGCGAGGTTGCTAAAAGTGCCCAATAAAGGACGAATCGCTTAGGCTTACCCGAATTTAGAGGGTGCAATTGGTATCGAGATATGTAGGGTTTAGCCCGTAACGCTATCTATGGTACTAGACCTTATGGTCAGAGTGCGGTATCTGCACATGCTAGAGCGCCAGTGCATTAGTCTGCTCGACACACAACTAGCACTAGCACACTGAGGGATTTATTGTCTATACCATTATTCTACCTTTGCGGTTTTGTTTTGCAACTTTTTAACGCCTGTTCGACGCGGATGTCTGTTTACCGGGTCGTTTCTTGACCCTAGATTTCACGTTGGTTGCGGCGAGTCCAGAGGCGCTCGGAAATGGGTGGTTATTTGATTTGACTCGCTGGGCTCGTTTCTTCCGAGGCGGGACTTCCTCCTCCCACTCTGAGCCATCGGAATCCTCCACACTAGTGCCGACCACGGTGTCATACAGGTGGCGAATGTATGCCAATTCGCCCCACTTGTTCTTAACCGACGGTGACATTGCTACTCCACCTTTACCCGAGGTAGAAGCCGCAGCAGCTTTAAGATCAAGGAGGCAAGTCACGCGCCCTCTAAGGGCAAAGTTGTACGATGACAGGTAAACAGCTGCAAGGTTTGTCAGCTGCTTGATTTTGGCCTCTCCATCGAGCGTCGGACGGCGGGGATGGTACAGAGTAATAAGCTCAAACATGTCGCTGTGCGCTTGGCGGTAGTACAAGACCAACTCCGCTTGGTGGGCAGCCACATGGACCATGGCTTGAGTATATCTTTCCCAAAAGTAGCCCTGAACACTCTCGTAGTTGTACGGGACAAACTGCCTCTTAATGCCATGCAATAACGCCAAGTCCATCTCTAAGCCATAGTCGTTGACCATTCTGACATATTGGATCGTACGGAGAGGTAGCTGATAGAGCTTACGCTGCTGAATCTGTCGCGCCACTGCAGCATCGCAAACGCCCAATCGGTGAGGCTGCTCCACGGCATCCGCCAGATCTATGGCGATTGCAGGTAATTTTCACCCATCCATGCCAAATAGCTTAAATAACCCAAGGTCAGCAAGTAACGCGGTTTGGGTCATGTCTTACCTGGCCAGCGTAAAGCGTTGGTAATAGATTGTTGTCAACACATACTAAGCTTCAGGGAGGCAATATTTTTATCCCGGCGATTCTTGCCGGCAAAAAACTGCTGAAATAACAATAGTGACAGGGATGACTTACCATGCATATGCTTCAGGTTTATGGATGGTTGGTCGCTGGCCATGTAGCATTGGAAAGCACGGACCAGCCGGTCACCAACCATCGCTACTGTGGCCTCAAGATCTATGGCCAATTCCTCGTTTCCAGCCTCGGTCATGTCATAGCCCCGCATCATAGCAAAGCCTAGGGGCTGCAGCTTCTTCAACGTTTTATCCATCAAATTGGAGGGTTGAAGAGGATCGTATAACACCTCGCTTTGGATGGCCATCTCCATACTTTTCACATAGTATAAGTATACGATTTGCCCCTTGCGCATCATGGCGATTAAATCCTCACCACAAAGTAAGTGGGGCCCATACTGGTTTTCCACAAAATCGCCGTATTCCCGAAAAAAGTCCCGCATCAGGGCAACGCTCCACGGCTCTGCGCGAATGAATTGCTTGCGCGTGTCGTCGAGCGTGACCGGAATAAAGTTGCTGGGCGCGACTGTTTGAGCAGCTGGCTGAAAGTGGCGCCACAGCGGGCTAAAGTCATCGGTCATCTTGTATCTGCCAAGACCCGGGAAAAGCATTGCATTCCAATACCGGAGCCAATCCTGGCCAGTGTTTCCAGCGGTGCTGCTGGGGACGTGAGATGCAATCGAGTAAGGCTCCGGGTTTCCATTGGGCGGTAAAGTACCGATCACGGTAGTGGACCCCGTTAGATCGTTAGAAGGGAGCGGATTATACATCGAGCTGTATGGGCTTGTCAAGGACAAGGCACCATTCGTTAGCACCTGGTCTGGCCTACCAGAACCAGTGGAGTCCCTATGGTGAGGCGCAAAATAAGAAGCTTGCGGGTACGGAGCTGGTGGCTGGCCAGACCCAGCGCTGGTTGGTCCAACTAACCATGCCCTGCTATTTTCATTTGAGCCCCCTTGGTTCAACCCAGACCCTTGGTGGGTAGCGTGTTGAGACGCACCGAAAACATAAGGGCCAGCGCTGCCCAGCATCGCTGCCTGATCATAGTGTTTATCATTATTGGGATTGAAGTAAAAGGGGTTTGGGCCTTGATCTTGATTGAAGGCCAGGGGGAGAGAAGAAAAAAACAAAAGTTCGTAAATGTCATCAGGTGAAAACTCACCAGTCGCCGTCGCCCGCACCAAAGCGGTACACGCCAACAGGCCTACGAAACTTGCAGTCGCCTTCATTGTAAGTAAAACAAAGAGATGTGCTGGAGAGCAAAGTGAGCGCCTCTGCTGCCGACCCCAGCCACCGAACTGTCTAAATATCCGAGATAACCGATTTTTAGTGGCAAAAGTTGACACTCTTTCTTGACAGGCAGCTCTGGGTGATTATATAGGCCCTTTTAGGGTCCCCTACAGGCAAGCGCCGCCAAGCCTGGCCATGCACTCACCCTTTGGGGAGGATGCAAGGAACGGAAGGTAGCACTGGTGAGGAGAGCCTAGTGCACCGCTTCGCATCGTCCTTGAGGTGACCCAGCCCTCATTGGGCACTGTGTTGAGGTGTAACGCCAGGCTCACATGCTGTACACAGTGTACAACCAACTTCCCTTAAACTGACAGCCAAGCAGCGCTATTGGGAAAGCCCCAGCTGGACTCCATTTGCCGTTATTTTTTTCTAGCTTCCTCGCTTGGTTTCGACACCTGTGGTGGCACCGAGCGATGTATATGGTACCCTTTGCTCTAACAAAAGCAAATAACGTCACTCTATACCGTCGGGTAAGCGTAGGTGCCCGTGGGCGGCCAGGTGTTTTTTGTTGTTGTTGGCATCCTAAGGCAATACCGAAAATACGCCATTTGGGTTAGCCGCGCGTCGAGCAAAATCGATGCCTTTACTCTTTTTCAGCCGACGAAATAATAATGTTTTCATCTATCTGGTTGGCCAGGCCCCATCGGTCAACTGGCGCTTCCAACTCTCGAGTCATGCCACGGTCAACGCTCCGCTACGTCTAGGGCCCATTGAACAGCGGCGCGTGGTACAGATCAAAGTTTTCCATGGGCTTACAGAGGCCACTTGTGCCAGAGCTCCAAGCTCACCTATCGTTGGCTGCGGTAAGCTCTGGTATGATAATAATTCAATTATTTATCCAATGCTGATGCATGCCATTATTTTTTTATTTTCACCATGTCCAATAAAAGCTGGTGCCGTCCAGATACACTGGAAGTGATAATGAGCCCAACACGCCTAGACGCCAAAGTATCGGCACCCGGTGGCGTAAAAGGCTGGTAGCACAAAGCTTACGTATGTGTGGGTTTGGGCTTTGGGCATCGACCTCAAAAAGAAGCGATATAGCAGCGCTTACAAGCCATTCAATAAAACATAAAGAGGCTGACATATCGGAGGGTGGCAATTTTAGAAATGAGTGAACAAGGTGTCACCATTCACTGATAGTACTGTCACAAGGGTGATACAAACACTTGGCTTCCATGACTCCGAGTTGCAATATTCGCTCTCACACCACTGTCGTTTCCAATTATAAGCCTTGGCTGGCCCTATGACCGCTACTAATCGGTCGACGCCAGATAAAGAAAAATGAGAGCCATGGTCAAGTGATGTATTGCAAAATGCGAAACAACGTTGAATAGGAGGTGATGAATAAAAAGGTAAGCAAATGGTAAATACAAGCCAGCCCATCTGGTTGAAACTGGGAGGAAGGATTAAAAAGTAAGGGAAATGAGTTAGGGCATTGGTTCAGGAAGTTGGAATTCGGGCATATTGACAGGGAGACTGTTGGGGTCGATATGGTTAATATGAACGTAAAAGGTGGCCTCAAGCTTATGGCCCATGGCTTCCCCGCCGAGGTAATTGGCAATAACCTTGAATTCAAACCCCTGGGCGTCGATCCCCGGTACGCCCGACAGCACATTATTGCTCCACCGCAACCAGTTGGGTAGCCACGGAGAGCTGAAGCTCACATTGGGCGTGCGGTTTTGGGGGTCCCAAACCTTGGGTGCCCATTCGTATTTGACGCCGTAGTAGGCCATCTTGGGCGGGTTATTCACAATCTTGCGGGGAAACTCGCGAAAGATCCAACCACCCGTGGGGATTTTCTTAGCCTCAACGTTCCACACGTGGTTGCCCTTGGACTTGGTCCGCTTGCCTTCCTCATTGTACCGACTAATGTACCGCTGGTTCCAGAGGTACAGCTTGACCTTGCGCGCTGACACCACTTCCTCGGTAATCCCATGTTCGATCAGCTCCTCGTGAAAGGCATTAGTAAACGCTTGTATACGAAACCGAAACGGTCGGAAGTCGGGCGTCTCGTCCAGTTTTTGCATCTTCTTGGCCATCAGCGTCTGGTGAATGGGTTCTCCCTTGGCATCGGTGGCTTCCAAATTGGAGCAGACGCCCTGCAGAAAGCTGAAAAAGATCTCGTCTAATCGCTGGATCTGCTCGGGGGTTAGTTGTGCTTGGGTGTTTGCCTGTGCAGGCGTGGCTGGGCCCTTGCGGTTACCTGATTTGCTTCCACGGCTACCCGAGGCAACTGGGGTGGGCGGAGCCAGGGATGGTTCCCGAGGCGACGGCACCGAGTTATTCGGCGGGCCAGGTGGTGGCTCGGCGTGACTGGGCGGTTTCATGTACGGGTTTAGCGGTGTCTGCAACCCATAGCTGTCATGCGGGTGTGAATGGTTGCCCGGCGTGCCGTTGGACAGTGAAAGGTGCGAGGGCATTCGGTCACCCAGGGCTGGATACGAAGGTGGTTGCGACAGCGGGGTGGAGTACGGGGGCGGTGGATGGGAGTGAGAATGTGGCTGTTGTGGTTGAGAGTGATTGCTAGCCACCCCGTTTGACGCGTGGTGCGCGTGGTGTGGGTGTGAGTGATGCCCCCCAGCGTGGCCGTGGTGAAAGTCCGATCCAGTCCCCGGTCCCGATGATTTAGGAGGTGGATTCAAGCCTCGATTGGTGTCCACGCCTGGCGCTGAGACTTGGTTAGTCGGTGCGGTCGTGTGGTTCGGCTGGGGCATCTGCGCCAACTTGAACACGTCCATCAGCCCCGTCGATGCACTGGTAGCGATTGTATTGACAGCTCCTTTGAATTTTTTGCTAGAGCCAGCGTCAGACTTTGGGTCAGATTTGCGTTTGCCAGTGGGTTTTGCGGCGGGTGCTGGCATTGGAGGGCCACCCATGGCCATGCTGCTCAGGGAGTCACATTTCTCTTTAAACTCCCTTAAAATGGTGATAGTTTGGGCAATTTCCTCCAAACGGTTAAACGCTTGGGCCTCCAGGCCCCGATCATAGTCATTGCGCGCATTCTCTGCGCATACATAAATGCTGAAGCATTGAGTGGTGATGTCGGCGCGCGCGTGTCCAAGTTTACAGCAAAGTGTCACAGGGAGGCTCGTTAGTTAGAGCTACAAGCGTGCTGGGCTGACAGGGTCTCACAGTGTACATAGAGCACCATTTGGCTACTAACACCTGATGCCAAGGTCACTTACTGATCAAACAGTGTTTGAATTTTAAGCATGGTGGCGTGTTGGGCGAGTGTAATCGAGGGGCTAAAGTAGGGCGCAGCGGCAATTAAAATACACCCGGTGCTGATCACAAAAAATATGCGGTTCAAGGCGCCGTCAAACCCTTGCGTGGTAGCCCCGTGGGTTGCCAGTGCTTAGTGCCTGTGGGCGAAAAACGACAAATGGCGAGATTCATACGCATTCCACAGTATCCTTTGGGCATTGTAAGATAGAGGAAGTGAATTGGGTAGGTGAGGTATGTAGTATCAGGGCCAAACCCTTACCAGTGCGCCAATTAGGCGCGATTTGACCACCAGTTCTGAGGGATGGCATTCTTTTTTGGAGAAAAAGAGGGCCCACATCTCAGCTATCAATGCCAGGGACCGCCTTGCCGGCGCCACCGCCCTCTTCCCCTCATCGGAAGCAGTCTAGCTGCTGTAAGTGCACCAGGGGATGCCACTAATCCGCCGGTGCTGACGTCACGGACTTACCTGCACGCGATGCTGCACCAACAGTTCAGCGAAGAGCCAGAAGTGAACCGTGAGCTTTGTAAGGAATTGTTTGTCTGAGACCAGGTGCAAGGTGGGCAAAGGAAGTGTAGTCTAGGATAGACACCCAACACTGGCCACGACAAGCATGGGGTTGTGACACCTACGCTTCGAGACAAATATCAATATATATATACCAGTGTTTCCAGATCGTGCACCCACGCATACGCCATATGAGATGAAAAAGGCTGTTCACATTAGGAACGAGCGGTGTGGTTCTCACTGGGCATTCTTCCAGGTGCACGTACCCAGAGCCCCTGTGGGCTCCTTTATGCCAGTAGCACGCACTCGATCAGCCGGAGCAAAAAAAATAGACCCACCAGCCCTTCCTTGTCCCACCTACCCTCTCAGCCACTGTGCTCGCCCCCAATCGATTATTCACCACCACCAAGCAACGCGTCTCCCACCAGCAATTGCTCGGGTGGCAAATCAGTACGGCGAGAAATGTGTGGCAGAGGCTCCCAGGTCCAGGCCAAACGCGTGGTGCTGCCCGAGGCTGCGAATACTGGGAATTTGCCCCCAGGACCAGCGGGCCATCAGCCCTCGGCTCGACATCCGCCAATAACGTGGCTATTGGGCCCAAAGGATATGCCCCACGCGCACGAGTCAGCAGGCCGTTGCCCATTGGGTTTGCACCCGTTGGCCTAGCCAGGCAACTGATTGCCATTGTAGCGCATCCAACACGGCAATGCTGGCCAGGTGTTGCGCCGCGTGCCGAGGAATGGGGGTGAGGGTGGGGGAAATGCGGTGCGAGCTAGGAAAAGGGGAGGTGACGGAGCGTTGTAACTTACCAGGTGATAGGTGTAAAACGAGGGCCAGCGACGAGCAGAGGGTTCGCGCCGAAAGGGCCAGTGAGCAAATAACCGTCGACACACGCAGAAAAAATTACTGCAACCCGCACAAAAAAATAACACGCACACACAAAAAAGCTGAATGGTACGCTGGAAGCCGAGTGGTAAAGAAGTGGGGTGGAGGCCACCATATATGCGGGAGAAGGGTGCTCTGGGTTGCCCAAAGGCCAGCACCACCAAGACGCACACACCCTCTCCCTTTCTTTTGCCCTCCTTCTGTCGCGACGGGTGGCCCACTGCGCGCAGCGTTCCGGCCGTGGTTGGCCCACCGATGGGCGCGACCGAGAACCCTGCGGCCACTGATTGGCTCCAGTAGGTTGTGTGGGCCTCGTCAGGCGACAGTGCCGTGGGATCGCCAGGAAGCACCCACCCAAAACGGGGCAAATTGGAAAACAGGGAGGGTGGATGCGAGTGCATACAGCTAACCAACGTGCCCATTGTCCCTGCCATTGGGTAGCAAGAGGTGCAGGCCAGCTACCGTTGGCGCCATGCGCGCGCGCGTGTGTGGGCACATCTGTTATCCGCTTTTTGGTGTGTTTGGTGTAGGCCCTGGTTCCAGCGCGCTCAGTGTACCGGGTGGGCGAGCGCCCTGCCCTTTATATACATATATTGGCCCTATCGAAGCCAAAGAAACAAAAAAAGAACAGGGAGGTTGTGCCTATGCCAGTGATGATGACCGTACACAGCGTGGCCACCGTGGTTGCAGCAATGCAATGGGACCTCGGCAGCATTGTCTCACGGGACTGCCATGCATACAAGCACCACGGCATTTGACCGCGGCCGCCTCCCTTTTTTATTCACCGGCTCCCTATTTTGTGATACTTGAATCGTGGAAATTTGCCAAGAATGGACAAAGCGTGGGTTAATGCCCATGCGCTTTTTGTTATCCAAAGGGCCTTTAATAGTGATATTCATGCCACTTTCCCGATTTGCGACTTAAAGGATGGCGCAAGACCTGCCGTGTGCAGTCCCAAAGGAACTAAGCGCTAAGCATCATTACCTGGCCCACCACCCTCACCAGTGCGTTGGGGCTTGCTTGCGTTTAATCTCCGCCTCCCCTGGAATATCGTGTGCGTTGGACTGGCTCCCCTTCTCATGGTGGCGCGTTGGTCAGTAGGTCCATTATGTCTTACTCTGGATTCTCCTCCCCCCTCCTCATTTTCATCCTTTGCACTTTGCTGCTATTTGCCAATGTGTCAAGCAACAGTGGCAGCGTGTGGGCCATCATGGCTTTCCACAGCCCTAAAGTCATAAATTCAATGCCAGATTTACAAGGTCCTGCTTTAGACAGCTGCCCCCACCACGGCAGTTGCGATGGCTCATGCGTGAGTGTGCTTGATAAGATGACCACCACATTTTCGATTGCCACCGGACACCGCTGACCTTGGTCACCCCTTTTAGAACAGTGGAACCACGCACAGGGATCGCCGGGAACACCTGGGACCCTTTCTAGTCCGCTCTGTCCCAATGAGACCAGGCAGGCCCTCTCAGTATCAACAGGCGAGGTGTTTACACGTGACTCAACTTGGGCTAGCCGAGGATCAGAGGGGTCTGTTGTTTACATTTCTGGTGCCCAGCTATTGGACCCTAGATGCAAACGGCACCCTGTGCATCCCATTCCAAATTGCTAGTGGCATCCATCGCCAAGAAGACCCTAGACTGTCCTTTATTAATTTATTTCTTGTTTTCTTGAACCACGACAAAGCCTGTCAATGGGCGATGCCTTCCATTCGTGACGCGTGGATAGTCCGACCCAGCCAACGCGTGCTATAGTTTCCGCAGCAAGCGCCATTGCGGTAACTGTTGCCGTGACATTGGCCTGGCCAAGCACCTTAGATCAGTGGCCAGAATATTAAACACCAGCAGGCTCAACGATTACCCGCATTTTCGATACTTGCCGCAATGATGTGCGATACGGCAGACCCGCCCCCCGCTCTACCAAACCCATCACTACCCAGTAAGCGACCATTTTAAAGAAGAGAAGTGGGTTAACTTTCTATGCCTGCCTATATACTCGACAAAGTGTCCACTGCTGGCTTGATGATGCATCACAGCTGGTGGCTAATACAGATGGCATGATATGGTACACGGTGTTAATGTTGCTAGGCACGCCCAAGAAACCTGCCAACAAACCACGAGGCAAGTCGTATCAAACATTTTCATTTTGAACAGGGTACATAATAGATACTGTGCTCTATCATGCCGCGGTCAGAATTCCGCCGGCAGAGGCGTCCACGTTATTGGCTGACCATTTTCGGTAATGATGACCACATGTAATTCCTGTCTCTTACTTTGCCCTTCTCCAGAGGACCATCCGATTTTTCAGGAAAAGGTGAGTACCCTTGAGCCCAGTGGGCAAATGAGCCCTACTCAAGCAGACGATTATGCGAGAATAGCATGTTGTAATACCCCAAGGCCTCTGCCCTGCTATGTTATCATGGGGCGGCGCAGTCGCTTGCTTTGTGATAGCAGAGACGATGTTGTTTGGGCGTATGATCTCGAATTAACATTCCCGATGGTTTTGCTGGAACTTGTCTCTACCGTACTGCACGAGGCCGTTAGGATATCTTTTGCATCCGGCGAAACCGTTTAGTGTACCGCCAACCACGCCTGACGTACCTCCTTCATCCTTATACAATTGACTGTAAGTTGGCCAGTGAACTTACTTTGTTCGGGCGATTACTGCTGCTGTAAGGCAGGTACATTGGGTAGCTATTCGGTCACCTCTGACCAACATCTTTGCGACTGACTTGCTAATCAGGCCCAATGTGCCCTGGTAGACTGCAAATAGCCTGACCGGAACTTTGCATCGCTGGTGTTTTTCATATCGGAAATGGACGCTTGGTATTCAGTGCTGGCCAAATTCCATACATACCGTCAAGAGCAGCACGCCACAGCAAAGCCGGATGACTGGTTGGCATCATTGCCCGCTGAATTTGACCCACTAATTGCGCTGCTGGTGCACGAAAAGGACTACGATCTTGCTTACCTGGCTATCCATCTCCAGTATATTTTGTATCCATCCGAGTTGGTGGGTATCTGCAATGAGAGCGCTGATGCGATAATTCCCTCGCTGGTCCTCCGAGATCTTATTGCCCGGGTCACACGACCCACACGTTATGGGCTGGAGCCACCAGTTCCGGCTCGAGAACCAGACGAACCACTCCCACCGAATGTTCAGGTGGTCCTCTGTGAAGCCACTATTGACAAGTTTGCGTTGCCTGCGTCGCTCAACTCCTTGCTCCAAGGCCGCCAGCAGGCGCGAATCGACGCTGCTCAACGATTGAACCAGCGATTTCTTGAGCTGCCAATTCCAGACCAATTGGCCGTTTTGGCTGCCTCTCACCCACGGCGCGCACCAAGACGCCATGCCTTTGAACTGGTCACTGAAACTCCTTTGCCACCGGAGAATGTCAAGTTGGATGCCGTAAGTAACGCTTGCTTATATTTATATTTATATTTTCTACTTGTGTGAAAGGATGGTGACTCAACTCGTGTGTCCTTCTTCTCAACTGCCACCGTTGGTAGTTTTATCGACTGGCGGTTGACTCTGAATTGTACCCATGCTTTTATGGAATTACGTTGTCGTGGCTCGAATATTCAGACACCACGCAAGCAGGCTACCAAGCGTCCCGTGGTCGATGATGCCAGTACGGACGGCGCACTCTCAGGGCCGGTCGAAGGCGACCGGCATTCCAAAAAGCACAAGGGTGACAAGGAGCTTTCCGATAGCCAAACCAGGCTCCAGGGATTCTTTGCCGCGGTCGGCCGTGGTGAAGTGCACAAAGTTGAGCCATCTATCAACGCTATTCTCTCCGATTATGAGCGCGCTTTTCGACCGTTTTACTTGCGGTCTACTGGAACCCTTGCGCCCACCAACCGGTTTTATCGGCCGATATCAGCCGCGTTTGATCAATGCGTGCTTAACCACGTTGACACTTCCAACAGCGTCCACAAAGGTAAGAAGGTGCTTATTATATATGTCTATCTATCTAAATATCCTTGCGGGTATGTTTCTTTTTAATACTTGGGCTGCCACTTGTACTGTATTCGCCAACCGCTCTTTACAGCACTTAACCCCCTGGTGGCGCTGTACATACTTGTTGGTATGATATAGATGACCCAAATGTATGGCGGTCCTATTTTGATGTGGGCCAAATTCGGAATCGGATACATCGGTATGCCCAATCTCAGGTCAAATCCTACGCCAGTTCCCACGATGCTGACGTGCAAGTAACGACGGATTCTTCTACAAAAGTGACAGCGTTGCCTATGGCAGTGCCAAAGCGACAAGGCGTTTTGAAATTGCTCCAGTTTCATGAAAACATTCGGCCACCGTATTATGGTAAGTGCTGGATGATTGTCGAGTCACCCGCCAGTAGTGGTGGAGCACTCCTGTATGCTGGCTTGATCAGCTACTATTTTGACGGGCTTTGGTTCATGTACCACCGTTTCAGTATTGCGTATCCACTTTGGTCCGATTGCATGGTTTTAAGAGTCAATGCGTTGGTCGTTGATGGCGGTGGGTATGTTTCCAATCACTTGATGGTACACAGGCACCTGGTCCAAAATCAGCAGAACGCTCAACGGCCGGCGCTGTTTTCACCAAGACAAAACAGTGCTGGATTATGACTTTGACAGCGAAGCCGAGTGGGAGCTGGACGAGGATGGCGAAGACCTGGCTAGTGACGACGAATTGGATGGGGATGAAGATGGTGACGGAGACCTGCCTGCTTCCGATGCCAAAGGACCTGGTGGGGACGATGATGAAGGAGGCTGGCTGGTTCCAGCGGGGTATCTTTCGGACGATGAGCTTCATAGCGAGGACGATGAGACCATTGCGAATGCCCTACCTTCTGATCGACCAGGGGCGACCGATGGCCCGTTGCGCAAGGCCCTCAAACCTCTGGTGCCTGTTCTGGTGGGCCCCACGTGGCGGGATTCGATGGCCGCCCAGCTGCCGCCTCCATTGGCGTGGATTATGACGGCCAACGTTCGACCATTCCACGCTGCCACTTGGCCCCTTCCTGCGCCTGCAGTAAAGCCGGCTCCGCGAACGACAACCGGGCCAACCAAAGATACTGCTCGGGACAAGGTGAGTGCGTCTGGCGATGCAGCGAAATCCGCGCTTAGCAAATCATCGAATCCAACGGACAGCACCGAAACCAAAGCCCTGACCCCGCGCAGGCGCCCCCAGTTTGATGAGTCCACGTCCCTTGTCCTGGGCAACACGGTGCACGAGAGCAACGACAACCTCCCTACGATGATTGATCGGATACAGCAGTCCCTACCTCAGTTTTCCAAGAACCAGATTGAACAACGCATCAAGGAGGTGGCCACCAAAGAAAAACGGGAAGGGTGCACGCGTCCCAAATGGTACGTGACAGATGCGGTGTTGCTGGGTCGCTTGACGCCTCGCCCGCCTATTGAAGCAGCAATGGCTCACGGAACGCCCCCGGGTACTCCAGAACGCGCCGATGGCACTGTACCTCTGGATCCCTGCCAACGCACCCTTCAGTCTAGCTTTAAAAATTTGCTCAAGTCGATGCCGTCGAAATGACGCCAAAGCAACTGTGATGATAAAGGAAAGACGCAGTAAGGCGATGATCCAAGTGAGCGATCCGAGAGGGATGTGCGACACACCCGCTATATTTTTGGTGGCTGGATATGGCTGTTTTTTTGTTTGCTTTCCATCTGTGTTTGTGTGGGTGGGTGGTGTATAATTTTGTGACCGGGAAAGCGAAGGCTTGTAGCCCAACTGTGACCCTAGCTTTGTAAAATTTTGACTGGTCATGGCTAGCTCCGCGTGGCTATCTAAGCCTGTATTGCCAGTATAAACAGTTGTTTGGTGTGTTTATTAGAAGAATGCCTCGCCGACGGGTGTCTTGCGGCATAATGAGCCAGCAACCAGCCAAGTCGCTTCCCAATTTTAGCAAAACCAAGCTGCTATTTGCCACGGGGTATCGTTTGTATAAAAGGCCTCGGCCAGGCCTTGGTTGCGCCGAATTGTTGACGACATTATCGCGTTTTTGAAATTGTGTTACGCTTGCAACCCTTGAATCTTGCCACGTTTTCACACACTAGTTTTTTCTCTCTGGATATTACCTTTACCAGCCATGGACCTTAGCCTGGAATATCCCACCTTTCAATCCGTTCTCGCTAGTAAGTGGACATACCAAGCTAAGCCATGTAGTTTAGCCAGCGTTGGAATCCCTATACTCCACCGGCCTAATTAGGTGATCTAGCCCTGTTCTTCCATTTTTGAATCATGCGGATGATCGTGCAGTACTTGCAGATCAAACGCTAACCATTGAGGGATACTACGGTCGTGTGGAACGCACCCCATTGATTCGAGGTTTGGTTTTGTGGAAATTACCGCGTCGTCCCGTAAATGCAAGACACCTGCAGTTTTTAATGGCGAACGCAGAGCCCTCAGTGACACCCATCGTGTTTCGGACCCAAGCCTGGGACGAGCTATTAAAAGCGTTTACGCATGCCACTGGATTGACCTTTATTACAGCCGGTGATGGGAGGTACCTCTGCCCACTAAAGCTCGTGATGCATGCCACTGCGCAGGCCACGCAGTTCGCTATATATGAAATCCATCCGACGTATGGTACTGGTTTGTCCTACACCTTGTACCAGCTGAGTGGGTTGTTGGCAAAGTGCCGTAATCATGTTCGGGTACTCTACTTTGGCAATGACGAGATCTGGATTTCGCCCAATGCGACCACCTGGGACAAGGTCTTGTACATTGTGTCGGAGTTTTTAATTGCTTTCCATGGCTGCCTTCGAGTTACAACTGCATTGAAAAATGTGCTGAGACAACTTTTTGCGTTCAAGGCCCAAGATAGTGGGACTCGCCACTACAAGCGGGTTGTTGTAGACCGTATCATAGACACTTTTGCCACACTAAGGGACCAGATTTACCAGTATTGGTGCTACCATCCCTTTGCCTTTGTCTGCATCGTTGACAACCTAAATCTTCAAACTGAAACGCTAGCCAAGTGTGATCGGTTTCTACGGGTGCTGTACGAGTTCTGCCATCGGCTAAACGGCTGGTTGGTCATCGGGTATTCGGCCGAGACGCGGATTCGCCTCAAGTGGGCTGGGAACGAGCCAGTGGTTTCCCATTTGTTCATCTGGCCCTTTACGCTGTCGGAAGCGCAGCTATTTGCGCAAGCCGTAATACCTCTTCCGGAACAAGCATTCTTTACCAACCATGGTGCTGGTCACTGGAACAGCATTCAAAGCTGGACGGGGCTCTACCCCAAAGAGTTGGTATGCTTGATGCAAGTACCTCTGCGTTGCCCACCAGAGACATCCACGTCGGGCATTTTTGACCAGTACGCTGTGACGTCCATGAACGATCTGAAGCCGGTTTTCAAGTGGTTTATTCGAAGCGAGCCATGCGTACTGCAAACCCAACGAAACCTTGTGCGTCATGTGCTTTGCGGTAAGCCATGGCGCTATGGACTAGACTACACGCGCACCACGTTTTTCCGACTGACCTGCATCGCATCAGTGCACCCGGCAGCCTACCAGGTCACCAACTTGCACAAGGGAATGGAATTGCTTATAAAGCAAAACCAGTTCAACCTTGGGCAGAGCAGCCCCAGCACCGTGTGTTCTCCTTTGCCGTCCAGGCCTGGCTTGGTGTAGGAAGTGCACCAGCTTGGTTTGGGAGCTTTTGACTGCAATCTGCTGCGCTCGCACAACGTTGGCTTTGGCAATAAACTTCAACACACTGGTTTAATGGCATTATAGCCTTAGAATAAACAACAGGCCGCGCTAAACGCACCAGCGCATGGAGTAGTGCAGTACGACCAGAAACCATACGCGGCTGATGTGCGCTTGGCTCGGGCGATGTATTCTGCCAGACACCAGTGTGCCAATAAAAAGGACAACACTAATGCCTCAGGCCCAGCCACATGGTGGGTTGGCGCTGCGGCAGGTTGGCCACAACTTGAATTGACCATTCGCCACAGTTCAGCACCTTGGCTGATTATTTTCTTTTTCTTCTCGCTATTATTGCCCTTTAGCCCCTCTAGCATGGCAACTTTGAAAGTTTTGCATTGCGTAAAAATACGAATGTGACTGGGTAATTTGGCCGTGTACCATTGGTTTATTAGCCTTGCCGTCACCGTGCTTCACCATGGGCGATCCAGGCGTGATTTCTACTACCTCTGTGCCGCAACCAGCGGATCTCACGGCTGACCAACGGGCACAGATAGCCGAGAACAAGCGCAAGGCCGAGGCCAAGCTGACTCAGGTTAGCCCTGTCGCGCCTGCTGCGCCTCCCAAGCGACGCCGACGAGACAATGCACTCTCCCAAGGGTATTGCGAGTACGACCTCACCCAGATGGTGGACAGCCGTGGCGGGTTTATTCTTCCCGAATCGGACCCCAATGGCCTTATGGCTGACGAGCGCTCCAGAACAAAGCCAGTAGAGAAGACATTGCTCGAAGATTTGCGTAAGTGGGTGCTAGTGCTGATGTACAAAGTCACACAAACAAGCCCTAGCTCTACTATAGGCATCGCTCCTGCCCCCATGCAGTCCATTGCGGCAGCGACAAGAGTGCGCTGGTAGTTATCCGGGGAAATTGATGCTAACTCCTCTCCTATGGCTATGAGACTTCCTTATGGTTTTTCTGATGCATGGTTGATTACGTTGCATGACACTTGTTCAGCTATTCCGCTTGACCGAGACTTGGCTCCCAAGTGCCGCGATTGCGGGTCGCTAGACGTGGATTCGCTGTTTTTCAAGATATTCAACCTGACCGTGTGCCCCGCGTGCAAGCAAGCGCATCCCGAAAAGTACAGCCTACTCACCAAGACCGAGGCCAGACAGGTAAAGTGGAACAAATGGAGCTGTGCCTATATCAAGCATTCCTGCCGCTGGACTTTGTTGGTGTATGCGTATATTCGTTGGAGCATACTATTCATTTACCCTATCAAGGCTCGATCTGGCAGCAGCTGCAACCGCGCTTCAACCTAACCTGCCACCTCTGTCGATGGTCTACGTGTTGGGAATTATGACAAACGACGCTCGGTTCTAGGACTACCTACTTACAGACGGTAAGACAAACGAGTCAGCAATTCGTGACAGTTTACGTGTCATAAGTAGATACAGTGACCAGTGCACGTCAACCACAGGCGTGGCTTGGGCGGCTAACTGTACCAACGTTTTACTAGTAACGCATGGTTGCCATTTTTTGTACCAGAGGAACTGCGGGACACGTCCATATTACCGCACTGGGAAAAACCCAACCCTCGCAAGTCCACATGGAACAACATGATGCTTTACGTGCGCGAACAGGTAAGCCACCTATGGACGATAAAACTTGCACTCTGGAATGGTAAGACAAAAAATTCTGACTAGTAATGAATGTCAGGTGGGGTCACATTAGAGCTTTTAGCGATGCCACACTCTAATCAAGCGCCTATGCTACTAGACCACGCTGTTGTTGTTGGTGTTGTATTTGCATTTGCTCTATGCATTAGGTGGAAGCCTACGCCTTTAAGCGTTGGGGCGGTGAAACGGAACTGGACAAGGAATTTGAACGGCGCGAAGAGGAGAAAAAGCAGCGCAAAGCCAAAAAATTCAAGGCCAATCTACGAGGTAATCCATGGAAGCTATTTGTTTTCTAGAGCACGCAAGCCTGGTGGTTATAGCCTCAGGGCTCCTATCTCTATCACTCAGGGAAGCACTGTTGGGCATTGATGAACCAGCTATCTATTGTCGTGTGCGAATAGTTTGGCCTGCCAGCTACCACTAACCGCTGGTTCCTCTGTGCCCATCATGAATCATTCCTCGACTGTAGACTTGCGCAACCGGACTCGCACCAGCTTATGGCAAAAGCGCGATTTCGACGCAAAGCATGTGCATGAGTACGGGGCACTGGTGGAGAATCCCGAAACCGGAGAAACGGAGAAGACCTGCCAAACATGCGGCATCAAGGTTGTCGTGGCCGAGTTGTGACGCTCCTATTCTCTAGCATCATGCCCAATTGACTGTATTTTTCATATTTAAGGGCGTGTCAGATGGTGCGACGCAAGCCTACAACGCGTGTACATAACCGAGGGCTAATAGTTTCAGCTGGAAAGGTGTGCCGACACCAAGCTTGTCTCATTTATTTAGACCTTGAAAAAAAATGATAACGGTGTCCAGGCTGGTAAACAGTGACTAGTCGTCATGGGGCGTCAACTGCATAGCATGCCCAAGTTGCTACGTAAAACAAATATGGCGTTGGTGAAGGTAGTCATTAACCTAAATCATCTGTGATAGAGAAACAGGACGCTAGAAAATCAGGAATAAAGCAAACACACGTAGAATACAAGCGCAACAAAAACACAGCAAATAATTGACCTAATACACACACATACACACCAAGTAAAACGACGACAGCAAATAGCCAATGCATTCCAAACATACGCACGGGACAGCGGAGTACCACAAATTCCCAAATACTGCTTCGCTTCACACAATGGTTGCGAAGCAGCCCATCAACATATACTAATATATCGCATCCTAGACCCAGTGCCACCAGCGTGCGAGTGAATCTGCTTCTGGCCATAGCATGCGGCAATTAAGCACCCGCTGCCCTTTCACTCCAACTGACGAGCGGGGGATGGCGAAGGCGAATCCGTCTGATCAGAGTGCGGAGATAAGCCCAGCGCCAACGGTTGCGGCGCAGCAGACGACAGTGAATCTTGGCTCAAAGGCAATCCAACCGGTAAGGACGATGGTGCCGTTGGCGATTTAGGTGGTGAGTGAGAGTGGGCTGGCGTAGAGGTGGCGTGGTGGTTTGGCGATGTGGTTGGATCGAAAGTAGCGTGGTCGGCTGTGGTCGGGGTATCAAAAGTCGCGGCCATCGTGGGTTGATCTTCACAGTCACCCAGACCGCTGCCATCCTGCGTAGGATGCTCATCGTTAGGCTTAGTGGTGGTATCATCAACATTCATCGAATGGGCGACTGGCGCATGGGGTGAAGGAAGCGATTCATGGTTGGCCTGGCCGTCAATGAGACGTAGGGACATCTCGTCACCACCACCATTGTGTCCCCCATTTTCACCGCCAAACATGTCGGGCAATTCCCCCATCAGGTCCGGAGAATCAAAGGTCACGCCGTCCGAAGTAAGCGCGTGAGATGGTGGTGAAAGGTATGACGATGATGGAGGCTCCATGGGAGGAAGGGGGCTTCTGGATGTTGGTCCTGGCGCCGGCGATTGCTGGGCAATGGCTTGGCCCATGGAGGCAGGCATCGACGGTGGTGCAAAGGCCGTGTGGTGAGCAGTGGTGAGCAGGTCACTCTCACTGCTGGAGCTGCCATCGTCGTTGGTTCCGCCGCCGCTGGATGAGCTGGCCGACGTCTCATCCACCACACGGATATCGCCAAACGCATAGGGCACGCGTTCACGTACCGAGCACACCGGACACTTGTAGGTGTCCAAAGTGCAGGCGCTGAGAATGGGCACCACAGCACAGGTGAGGTGAAACCACCGATGGCAGGTATTACAGGCAATCATGGCCTGCGTGGCGTCAAAGGGTTGCTGGCAGAGGCAATGACGCACCGCAGTTGGGTCGTCAAACACCATAGTGAGCACCCGGATCCGATACTGGCCCGCCATGACGATGTTGGGGTCGTCAGGAGCACTGCTACCGTTGGTACCTGGGCCAGAGCCATGACCCTGTGACTTGGCCGATTCCCGCGACCGACCCCAACCGCGCCCACTGCCACTGGCCCGCAGGCGAGGGGACGACAGCCGGACATGCTGCTGTTGCCGGCGCTCATGGTCGAGTTGCTGCTTGATACGAGCGCGTTCATTGGGTAGCACCGACCGAAGCCACTCTTGGGCAATGGTGTCGTGAGAACCCAATTCGGCGCGAAGATGCATCATCAAGGTTCGCAGCTCCAATTCCTCGTACGGTAGGGACACTTCGGTTCCTTCACCGCACCGCAGTAACGCCTGGTCTAGGGCCAACAATCCTGGGAGTGTGGGCGTTTTCGCCGATGGGGATAGCGCTGGGTCGTCATCAGTCGATGCAAACGAGACGTTGGGGATTGTCACCAACCGGTGCAGGGCCAGGGCATCGTGCACGAGGTCACGGAACTTGGAGATCGCCAGGATAATGGTGACCAAAGGGTCCAATTCGAGCGTCACCACGGGCAGCTTTTCGCCCTCACGCGCATGGGCGATCAGCGTATCCAGCGAAGGGCGCTTAGTTGGGTGGGGCATCTCCATGTGAAAAGGGTCGCAGAGCGGGCACACAAAGTACGACTGGGCCTTGGTTTCCCGTCGTGACAGCTTTAAGCACCCACCGTGGTACCACTCGTGGCAAATGTCACACTCGACCATAAACCCCTGCTCTGGCTGCCGGCAGACGCAGTACAAAGGTGGGCCATCCCTCTTGCTATTGCCGTGCCGACGTCCCTTGACTTTGGTGGCAGCCACCGAATCCCAGGGCTCCGGGTCATGCGTGAGCGATGAAAGTAGCGGGCGTGGACGCCCCTTGGCCGACTGCTGCAGCAGATTGTTGGCCCCCAAATCGCCCAGGCCCACCTTGTACGCCACAGCCAATGAGGGCGCATACGCTGTGCATCGGTTCACCGCTTCCTCCACTTCCAGGAGCATCTCCACCCACTTCTTGGGCATATTGCCCCGCGCAAACAGCTTCTTGCCGCGCAGGATCCACGAATCAATCATGGCCATTGCGTCCTTTAGCTGGCTCACCGCAGGTGGGCGAAAGACGGGCGGGTGCAGGTACAAATTGTCAAATTGCTCCAGCGTGGATTTCAACTCGGACACCAGGGGGCGCTTGGTCACGTCGGGCTGTTTCATGCGGACGACCAGACCTGTGGCGCGCTGATCCAATTCAGCAAACTGGCGACCCATAGTCTGCAGGTCCACGAACACGGGGGGCGTGTACGGCAGCATGAAAAATCCCTGATCCAGTTCATCCGCAACCTCGCTCAGAGTAACCTCCGCCTTGTGAAAAAAACTGCTTACGTCCTTGGACCAGTCGTCACCCAAACGCTTGGCATCGCGCAATGCCACAAACACCGCATTCTCACCGGGAATCGCACTCTCAACGGCATCTTCCAAAAGCTGCAAGAATTCATCCAGAGACAACTTATCCTCCGAGTCGAACCACCGCGCCCGAAGTGCTCCCTTATCTTCGTGCAATGCGGTAGCTGCCCGGGTAAGCAATGTTTGGGCGCGAAGGGACCAAGCCAACTCGCCACGAATCGCCTGCAAATCGACAAGCTCTGGTAGGTACACGGGCACGTTTTCGCCCTGGGCCAGCACGTGGTCCAGGTGCGCAATCTCGGTCTGCAACTGCGTCAACTTGCCCAGGTCCCCCGCTTTAGACAGCTTAAATATTGGTTCGGGCGGTTGGTAGAGATACAGCTGACCTAAACGGTTCACGGTGGCTTGAGCTTGGTGGCGAAACGTGAGGGCATCGTGACGAAGGCGTTGCAGGTAGCGGATTTCCGGTGCATCAAACTGCAGCTGGTCGCCGCGCAACAGGAGCGCTTCGAGCTGTTCCAAGGAATGCGACGACGAGAGCGGTTGGCCAGGTCGAAATTGCGACAGTGAACCCAGGTGTGCCAGGGCTTGATCGTCGGTATCAGCCGGTGGCAGGGGCGAAGTAGACACCTCGTTGAGCGCCGTGGGGCTGGTTGGGGCATCCGCATGGCCAATGCGTGGACCAGAATTGCTGGCGTCGCTGGCAGGAGCCGGGTGACCGGTGGAAGTGACAGGCGGCGGCATCGAGGTGTGTGTATGATAGGTGCGATAGGAGAGGCGACGGTCAGCCGACGGCAGCGTCCCATTGGCATTTGGTGAATCCACAGGAAACTGCACAAACAAAAAATCATGCGCTTCTTGCACCCACCCCAGCGCCCGCTCCACAAACCGACTCAGGGTCCTAGCGTCAGGGGACACAGAAGGCAGGCGTTCAGATTCACACAGCAGTTGGCACATTAACGGAAGCGAAGGCTTGAAGGCGTAGTCCAACCCTTCGGGTGGCCCCCTTGCCAAGGACTGTCCCCGGTCCGGTTGTGTTCCAGGTTGGGGCAAATGCAAAGAATTAAAAAGTAACAGCTGTCGACACCTACGCACCCATTTGATCGGCATTAGTGCTTTGGCTTCCGTTTGACTCACGATTGTCCGCAGCATCTCGTCCGAGAACCGCAATCGCAGCGTTCGAGGCAGCCGGGTGCTACATTGGCAGAGCTAAAGGGCCACGGTATTCCACAATTCCACACAAATTAAATCCCATTACAAACAAACAGGGCGCCGGGTTGGCCG
>JANBQA010000096.1:0-28641 GCA_027576955.1 Dimargaris xerosporica
ATTCCAGGACCACCAAACTTTTGCCATTCTGGCCAATGTGGCCAAGGCGTACCTGGAGTCGGGGTTCAATACGCTGGCAGCGTCCGTGCGCGAGGACATTGAGCGGGAACGGGCCAAAGTCAAGGCGCAGGATGTGACGCGGTTCATGTACACCACGGCCTTTTTTATGCAAGCGCTGCTGCTTTTGGTCAACCACCAAGACGGCATTACCCCGCAGCTCGCCCTGATGGAGCAACCGTTTGCGGCGACTGTGGCAGTTTCTGAACCTACGGCAGATACATTCGGTTTTGAGCTCGTTGGCAGCATGGTTAATTTGCCAGCGTTTGCTTTGGTGGTGCGAAGCTTGCGCACTTTTTACGAAGAGAAGCGCTGGGCTGAGATGCACACGAGCGTTCGGTGCTTTTTGCACCTATTGAAGACGCTAATCCGAATGTCTAACAGCGCCACCGAGGCCCATCGCGAGGTGGCCGACCACATGTTTCAAAATCTGTGCTACGAAGCCGCTACCTTGGACCTGCTGGGCACGTTGGTTCGACAGGGAGACAGCCATGCCTATGACCAAACGTACCTTGGCGATCTGGTGGAGTTGATGCATTTGTTTCTACGCGTCTTGGAACATTATGCGCAGGAAAAACAGCACATGTTTGTTCGGAAGAAACAACGAGTGCCTCGTTTTGCTAAGCCCCCAGGCGAGGATTCGAATGAGTCCATCCCACAAGGCGCCACGCACTCCGACGCCGATGCATCCGATGCTGCAGCGTCGGGGGAAGACAGCAGCGCGCGATATGCGTTCGTGGAACGCGAGTTTGAGCTCGCTCAATGCGAGCGTGATTTGGCTCGCGAGTCGGTGATCAAAACCTATAACACACTGCTGAAGCAGTACCGTGAACTACCCTCGATGGCGGTGTACTGGATCGTAACAATGTTCCAGCGACTGGCTATCAAGCAGGGCTTTGAGGGCCTCTTTTTCAAGGCAAGTACCAGAAAAAGAAAGGGATAGTGGTAAAAGCAATTACCCTGCGAGACGTGAACAAGGTGGGCTGGTAGACGCTGCGCTTGGTGCTTGTTACTCATACTGATACTGTTGGTAATTTTTGGTCCATGTATATCCGGAATCCACCTTGGGGGATTGGAAAACCATGCCTGGATGTCATGTTTTATTTTTCGATACACAGCTCTCAACGCTGGAGCTCTTTCATAACATTCTCACCGATCAGCAGCGTCTAAAGGTGTACGCGCAGGTGGACCGGGAGCTCTCAGCCCAAGCCGGGTTAGTACCGTGGGACCTCGGCGCTTCCACCACCACAGCTGGTCCTCGTCAAGTGTCGCCCTGGACAGCGCTGTGTGAATTTATCGAGTACATTGTGAAACAGTTTTTCGCGCACCTTTCGACCGAACCCATACTCTTTATGGAAGTATTATTTTCTCGCACACGGTTGGAATGCCTGCGTCCCGACCTCCAACAGGCCACCAAGTCCAAGACTTCCCGGCCGTCTGCAACATCTGCAGTTGCCAGTGGCTCAGAGGAAGCCAGCGACGACTTTGATAATCTTATGGCCACCCGCCAGTTTGATTTTACAGCCTTGCACTGTCACGAGGAGGAGCATGGTGAACTTACCGTCTCGTCTCACCTCCCATGGAGCCACAAACTAGGGGCGGTGATTGGGATCCTGTTGTACCGTCAGCTGGGAGCCACGGTGCAATGGGTCAAACAAGCCCTTGCCGAGGCCAAGGCTCAACGCGACCAGCAGGTGCCGAACGAACCTTCTTCGCTGGCTCCTTTGGCCACCATTCCTGACTACGTGTTGCCCCGGTCGTCTGTGCACTATAATGCGCTCAAGCATCACCCTCAGCTCGCCGAACTGCTTCGACTGGTGGGCTTTCATTACATCCCATCCATCGAACCCAGCGATCAACCGGATGATGGGGTTTCTACGGGAACGTGGGCTCTGATCACTGCTGTGCCGGTTGCTGGCCTTGACCTAAATATCCGAACCATTGACGAGCACTTGACTGGTCCGCTGGGGCCTGATGGCACGCCCCTGCCACGAGCGAGGCCCAGTAAAGCCAACAAGAAGAAAGCCCCACGCCGTGTTCGTCGCCGCCCCGATGCGACTAGCTCAGGGTCCGACGGGAAAGATGACACACCTCAAGCTCGCAAAACGCGCCTATCCAGGCCCCGCAAGGGAAAAACCAAGCGCCAACTCTCGTCGCGCGCTCAGTCTGGGCAAGCCTCAGATGATAAGCCAGGTGGTGGGGACACTGAGCCTGTGAGTCGTATGGAGACCAGTCAGGCCCTCTGGTCCAACAATAGGTCCAAGGCATCGCCGTCTTTAGCCCGCAAAGTTTCTGCACTGGCCCTGTCCACGAGTCCAGACACGTCGGAAGTGGAGGCCGCGCTTGACAGCTCCGAGGACCCGTTGAGTAGCGACGGTGAGACGACTGCACAACCCAGGCGACCATCGCCGCCCATTGACTCACAATCCTTGGCCGCTTCGAACCCGATACCTAACCACAGCGCTGATATGCCTACGTTGTCCCCGCCTACCAAACGCATTCGCCGTCTAAAGAACCGTCATTTCCAGGAAAACGACACCATATGGTCATCGTCTCCGCGAGATGCTCCTCCGTCGGACCCTGACGCGTTGCTCGCTAACTCTCATAGGCTCACGGATGCAGGGTACAGTTTGCCCCAAACAGACTGGGTACCAACAAGCGCTGCGGTGGATGGCGCTGGCAGTCTCCCACAGTCGGCACCATCGGATGACCGCAACAGCGAAATAGACCCAGATGAAGCGATCGATGGGCTGGATACCAAGGCTGCCCCAACAATTTCCGTGGCTCGAGCCCGTAATGTATACCAGAGTCGCCGCCGAACGATGGGCATTGTGTCGGACTCTGAATAATGAAAACGAGCGATCGGTTGGTCGGGTAGCTCCTGGATTTCAGTATATGAGTACTCGCTAGTGCTCGCTATCATTTACCCCTTCCATCTTCCTTACCAGTTCTTTGCCGAGACGTTGGTAGCAGCGGGCCCTTTCTTACCAATGTCTAAAACCAATAAAGGATATACTAAGGGCCCGCAGCGGTCTCTGGTATAATTGCTAAAACCTATGTCTGGATCTTTCCCAATCTCTTGCTACAGCACTCGCCAGGGAGCGTCTAGGAGCGAGAGTCGATGATTTGCTAAAATAGAGTACTGGGTGTCTCAGCATTGGGTGAGCCCCACGGAAGCCGACCAAAATAAAGACCCTGCGCCCTGGCGGTGGGTCTGCTGGTACCACGCATGCCCTGTTGATATGCCAGCACCAGGTATCCACCCTTAAGGCTTGTGGGCAAGCTGGCCAGGTGCAAAGCCAGCTGTTCGCCCCGCCCCCAATCGCCCAGTACTGATAGTACCTGTTTTCCGCTTCCAGAGGGACTCAATCCCATTTGCCGCCACATGCTGTGGTGATACAGCTCAACCGCAGCGCCCCCAAAATATTCTCAGCCGCTATGCTCTATCCACCGGCCACTTGGCTCCAACATCAAGGTCATGCTCTGGTATGTTGCGGTGGTTGTCGGTGGTGAAAGCACCAAGTAGATACAAGTATTCACATGCTTATCAATGGTCCACTATGCACGCAGTGCTGGGATTTGTGTATGAGAGAAAAAAAGAAAGTCAACGGGTGTAAGATCGCCAGTGAGGGCCAAGACGGCCCCACTCACACTCATACACTTTTGGTGACCAGCGGCCGCACGCGCGGTGGTTACACGATCTCTGTATACTCCAGCTACTTGTTCTGCCCACACGGCCAACAAGCCGTGTCCTGGCTGATGCACGGCATCGCTTCTTTTTGCATTATCTCTTGTTCTCTCCAATGCCCTGTACGCTAGGGTGCTGCGAATCACGACGGCGCGTCTGGAGTGCGACATGATTGCCCGATCACATCTCAAAGTGTTCACTGGCGCTTATGAGAGGGATGTCGATGATATCGCTGCCTCTGTGAGCATGACTGTCGCCACATCACAGTTTCGGGTCGCTGTTCTCCTCTCATCTGAAAGCTGGGATCAATTACGGTGCCCGGTAGAGCGTGCTGTTTTTATTTTTTCAGGCAAGCGTGCACAGTCATATAAAAAAGGGTCACAGCTTTATGCGCTTTTTCCCAAATGTAGAGCGATGTGTGAGTGTGTGTGTAATATTTTAGCCAACGGCATCTGATTGGCTGTCTGGTGAGTTTTACGCGCACATGCGTTGCATGCAACTGTCCTTTCTTAGTGCTTTAAACGTTGCACACCTGCAACCACCTGTGCTACCAGCAAAAAAAACGAAAAAAAGAGCTGGCAGCGGTGAAGAAAGAAAAGAGGTAGTGTGAGAGGAAAATATGAGCCGGACCAGTCATTTTGCGCGCAGGCTTCACCAGAGAAAAGCGGCTGAATAGGTCCAGTGTCCCTGCGGTGCGTTGGTGACACCTGGCGGGGTGGGAACCGCAGAGTCACCGCAAAGCGCGTCTTGGGACCCATTCATTCAAAGCAGCAGCTAGGGACGGGCCCGGTGTCTGTGAATAGGTGTCTTCATTTTATAAAACTGACGCCAGGTCCTCATCGCTACCAGTGCCCAGTGTATAACCATTATAACTGCTTATTGCTCACAGTCGCAGACCAATGCTGAAACCGCCCAGTTCGCAGAAGCCCCTAGCACTTCTAGCTCCGCGCGCCAAGATTTAAAGGTCCCTTGCCCTGTTTGAAAGCCCTACCAGGACGTCGGATACGTTGTCCAGCGCCCTGCATCCCCCTTCACCCTCCTCATAGTCGCTGGCCTCCACTGGGAGTCCAACGCAGTGCACGATACCTTATACGTCATTTGGCGCATCGCTGGCGAATTTATCTACCGCCAGAGGGTTTCGGTTGCCAAAGTAGCGTGCTTCGTCGCCCTCTTCACAGGCGTCCAGCGTGGGCGTGCGGAACGAAGAGTGAAGCAAGGGGATTTTATCCTCGCGGCATCCGCTGTGGTGTCTAACGGCTTTAGGCACACCTATTCACAGGCCAATATGGTTAGGCCTACCAGCGTGTAGGTGTATCATTCTGAGATAAGTCCGCTGGCCATTGCGTCAAGACATTAAGCAACTCTGCCCACCTTGGCGTCTCGTCCCTCTTCCTTTATATCCCGTAGTCCCTTGTTAGTATTGCACTCCACCCCCTTTGCTCGAACCTAATACCTCTGCATCACACCCCCTCCCCATTGATACCCCTGTAATTTTACGTTTAGCGTGGTCGTCTCTTGCCATGGCCATTGAATATTCCGACCATCAGTTCCAGAGGATACGTCCCATCCTGTACCTCTCCACCACTGGCGCCTATGCGGTGTTTGTGCTGCTGACCACCGTTTTCTACTTTCGACGAGCCGTGGGCCTGGACAACCGCCCTAAGCTCCTCCTGTTGATCAACATTCTATCGTCGCTGTGCCTCTGCATCACCATCGGGTTGACCAACGGACTTAGGTCCGATATGCCCTGCTCCGTCAACCTCTGGTGCTACTATTTTTTTGGCACGCTGTGGTGGGTGTCGTTTTTGGCCCGCACCATCCATCTGAGCTTTTTATCGCAATCGAGCCGTGCCAAGCTGCACGTGCAGGAGCTCACCAGCGACGGCCCCGACCCTGCCCACTACCTCGATTCCACCACCGTCCTGGCCCCACAGGACGAGCGTCCCAACTATATCATGGACTTTTTGACTCGTCGGTTCACCTGGATCCGGCTCAAGTACTTTATGTCGGAGCGCACCATGCTGTACGCCACCATTACTTGCGAACTGGTCGTGCTTATTTACTGTTTGGTGGTGCAGCTGGTCTCGCCGCGGTTTCGGCCCGGGTCCAGCCACAAAACCTGTGGCCTAGAGTTTGAGTTTTACCCCCTGTACGGTTCCCTGGCCCTTTTGTTGGTATTTGTGTGCCCCGTCATCCTCCTGTGCCTCTGGCCTCTGGAGGACGCCTTTGGCATCCGCCGGGACATGATAATCACCATAGCAATGGCCTACGTTATGCTGCCGCTGTTCTTTACCATGGACAGCGCCATCTTGCACCCCTATGCGCAGTATTTCGGGGGCAGTGTCTTTGTCATGGTTGGTCTAGCGGTCATCCATATCGTGACCGTAGTGGCACCGTTGGTGGCGTCGTTTCGGGCCCGCTCCAAGATTGGGTTTGGCAACACCATGGCCGACGCCCACTACCACTGGGAGGACATGCAGCGTATCCTGGCCAGCACCCTACAGGCCGAGCGCCTCAAGGCCTTTGCGTCCACATGCTTTAACAGCGAACTCATGCTCTTCTTGGAGGACTACCAGCGGCTCAAGAAGCGCATCTACCCAATCCTGTGCTCGGGGAATCGCGGGTCGCTAAAGGGTCAAAACAAGAGCAGCTTGAGTCCCCGCACGTGCTATGGTAGTCCCAACGCTGTCCCATCCAGCCACCCTCACGCATCATCGCGAGAGAGCCAGGAGAGCGCTATCACCTTTGCACTGCGGTCGGTCAAGTACCTTCGCAGCAGCCTCCGATCGATGACGTACGGGGCGGACCCGTACCTGATGGAATACCCAAGCCCAGCCAGTCAGACCATTGCGGCTACCCTGTTGCCCATGGGCGCTTTGGACCGGGACAAGGAAACAGGCGCTTTCTCCTTTAATACTCCTATACCGCTCGAGTGCGAAGTCATGGCTCGCAACTTTTACCGCCGGTACATCAACCCACAGTCCGATTTGGCCATTCGGTTTCCCGTCGCAGTGCTAGAGTCCGTGCAAGCAGCTATCCAACGCGATGCTATTCCCATCAACGTATTCGACGAATCACACCAACATGTGCTCTACTTGCTGTACCGCAATGTATTTCCCAGGTACTGGGAGGAGCTAGTCCAATAGCCCTTGTTAGACCAACGTTGCTAGTGAATAAACGGGAAAGCGAGGCCTATTGATGGCATTTTGCAAGGAATTGTTGGTGTTACTCATTTATAGATTTATACCTCATTTGTTGACGGCACCACTAAAGTATAGGGAACACCTAACCCGTATTCACGAAGGCCACTTTGATCATAGTGGTACCGTTGTTATCCCGCATCGGTCATTGCACCCCTAGGAGCATTTTGATGTTGGGGACCGGTAATGCCCTACGGATAGACCACCAACACAGGGCTACATGTCGCCTTTGAAGTAGTACCGAAACTGTGCATCTGGGTGCAGCTGGTTTCTCACCTTGAGCGCGGTATCGTAGTCCACGCGGGTGCAGTTGGCTAAACTGAGGTACCTCAGCTGGCGGATAAAGTTTGGTCGGGTGAGGAGCGTGGAGAGGCCTTGGGCCGTGATAGAAAGGCAGCTGTCCAGGACCAGCGTTTCCAAACTTTTAGAGTACCGAGCAAGGCGACCAAACAGGATATCGGTGACGGTTGTCTTGGTCACGTCCAAATGCCGGAGTTGCGGGCAACGCTTGAGGATATGACTGACCCCGACGTCGCTGCAATGAAAACACCCATGGAGCGTGAGGTGCGTGAGCTGGGGCAGCTGGGTGGAAAGGGGTCGCAACAGTACATCGGATAGCTGGTGCAAATTGGTCAAATCCAAGACACGAAGGTTGTGGTTGAGCCCCACCATCCACATCAAGTGGTGGTCATGGAGCATGGTCATGCCGGCCAAACGAAGTTCCTCAATTTGGTTGCACTGCTCCCCCAAAAGCGGTAACGACTGGGTAAGCTCGTCGTCGGCCAGCGTACAGCCATTGAGGTTAAGCACGCGAAGCTGGGTGCACAGGCTGAGGCTGTTCACCATACCCAGGGAGATGCGTCCCGTGTCGGTCCAGTCCAGTGCGCTCAGCGTGGTATGGTAGTAGTGGCAGAGGCTGTTCCAGATCCCTTGGTGAGCGCTTTCGCCTATACCACGGGCGGTGAACCGCACTAATGGCGGCACGGCCATTACGGCATGCCTTGAGCATTTAGCGGGATGGGCTGGCCCTTGAGGGGTTATTCCTTCAAACATATAGCGGGAGAGCTGGGCGCAATAGGAGATATCGACATCGCAAAGGCTGGGGCACCGTGAGAAAATTTGCCGCATGGTATGGTCCGTCACAGCAGTGCCCGAGAGGCTAAGGTGCGTCAGCGAATGCGCCAGGGTGGCGACCGTGGTCACGAGGCAGTCCATGTCCAGGCGGTGAGCGTGCATGATTCCTAGACTCGTCAGGTGGGGGCGCACGACTTTGGCCAAGGCCACCAAGCAGCCGTTGGTTAGCTTTTCTGCGCTGCCAATGGTCAGGGAGCGGAGCTGGTGGCCACCGAGGTGGATAGCTCGGCTAATGGCCCTGGCGCTGGGTGGGGTTCGGCTGGCGGGAAAACTCACCCGACGCCAGAGGCGGCGAACAAGGATCAGCTGGTTGTACCACGTGCGGCAAACCCGGAGGCAGACGACCAAGTCCGCGAAGCACAGATAGCGAAAGATGCGGCACAGAACGTCGCAAGGAAGGCGTAGAATGGGGTCGGCTGGTGGTAGTGGCGGCTGCAAACGGCGGCCTGGTAGAGCCTGCGGTAAGACTAAACCATGAACAAAGCCCAAACATAAACCACTGGCGACCTTCCAACCCACCCACTATGTAATTAACATTCATGCCTCTCGGCATGGCACCGCTGTGTTGTTTTCACCCTTGCGTCCAAGCGCCGGCGCTCGTAGCAATACAGAGAGCGAGAGAAAAGGCACCCCAGGTTGTCGGGTAGGTCACTTACTAGCGGCTTCTTGCAAGCTGAGAAAGCGAAGCTTCTTTTGGACGTGCATTGGTTTGGCCATTGCGCCTGGCGATCGGGTCTGAATCTTGGTGTGGCAGTTGCGTTGCGGCGGTGCTAAAAAAAGAGTAAACAAAGCTTTGGAGGCACAAGGGTGGCAATTAAAAATACACAGCAACGATGGGGTTGTATCGTTGGCCACCAAACAAACGCCGACCCTGAGTTCGTCAAAGGCTTAGGCCAAGCGTGTTACTCGTGACGGGCCGTTGCCCGCTGGCTGTGCGTTTGGGAAGCGCAATAAACGGCCCAAGTGACTGTCTTGGTAACCACGCTGGTTCCGCTAAACCTCCACCACAACGCGTCACAGACAATGCTCCCTCCTCAACAAAGCTCAGCGGTATAGAAACAACGGGCTGGCTTTGCACCACCGGATGGCGGGCTCTACGGCAACAGCAAGGGCGCCCTGACGCCTTGAGTGAATTCAAAACAGCCGAGGTGGGCGAAAGAGGCCAACGGGGGCGACAGGTATCCACTATGTGCGGACCCGGTTCCAAGCAGTCATCCTGTTTGCATACATCGCCAGTCGCACCGACTTTGCTCAGCCACACCCGCTTCTTTCTCTTTCACTAATACAAGCACAAGTGACGGCCATGGGCATACACGGCACCGCCCCTCCCTCCCCATCAAACTAATTGCAAACAGCACTTTTAATCGTCTATAGAAAAAAACTGGGCGCGTTACAAGCAAAGAAATCAAACACCAGTTCAATCAAACAAATAAACTGTCATGCTGCCAAAAGCACCAATCACGACAGCTGGGCACCTGTACTGCCTATCCCTGTGTTTAGCAGCTGAACTACCGGTGCAGGCAGCCTACGCCCAAAACATCAGGAACCGCAGGAAAGAGAAAAAACAATGGCAGCCACCCAGGTGGCAGGAAGAGCACGCAGAGATGCTACTCACACACACACACTATTCATCGTCCGAGGTGTCATCGTCGGGCTGTTTGCCCCCACCGGCCTGCTGGTTGCGCATCTGGGCCATTTGGCCAGCCAGAGAGTCGGCCTCGGGCTCTGAAATATCGTCATCAGGCTCCGATTCGTAGGGAAGCTCCGATGCATTATGGACGACAAATTCCAGCTTTTGCTGCAAGTCGCAGCCCATGTACGAGTCGCTCTTCAGGAACATGGTGAGCGCGTAGGTGCCGGGACTGTTGGGCGCTTGAAACTGCACCTTGATCGATTTGGACGAGCTGAGGTCGGTGATGCGGATGGGGCTGAGCGTAAACCGGTTGGACTTGGGGTCGCCCAAAACCAACCACCAGAACGAATGCTTGGTCAGCGAGTAGTATGGAGCATACACCTCGGGCACCTTGGCCAGCAGGGACTGTGGGTTGGCCATCAATCGGTCTACCCCGTCGTCCTTGTCGTCGCTCAGTTCCACGTCGTTGGGGTCAATGCGGTCAGCATCCGCCAGCATCTTGGGTGCCTTGGGGGTCACGGGAGTGATGGGCGCGTTTGCTCCATTGAGCGTGATGTCCACGGTAAAGGTGATAATAGCCCGGGGCGTGATGATGCTATCACCAATCACCTTGAACGTCGGGTTCCGCAGGAACACGCGAGGCACAGTATTCATCACCGACACGGCTTCGTCATACTGTTTCGCAGGCAAACGGTGCAACAAATGGCGTCGCTCCGACTTATCCAGATCCAAAAGTTTGAAGACATTAGCTGCTGTGGGCTTTCGCGCATTCACTTCTTCCACCAGGTCACGGTCCACGTGGGGAAGCTGCAGCAGAGGCGAGTCGTACTGCGGAACCGCCTGCACCAGCATCTGCGCAATCTCGATTGCGTAAAAGGTGGGCTGCAGCCACGAGTAGGCTTCAAAGATATGTTGGATGCCGACCATCAGATGCAAAGCCTTGATCACCACAATTTGCTGCTGCTCACGCAAACGGTCTTCAGCCACGTCCACCCGGTACAGATGCGCGTACAGCAGCACTTTGGCCTTGTACGCCACGTCCGAAGGGTACTTTTCCGAGCGCAGAAACGCTTCGCCAGACACCCGCTCGACTTCTTCCTTGACACGCTCGGCCAACTTGGCGATGGCCTTGTCGTCTTCGGGCTGGTAGCCTGGGTTCAACGTGTACTCGGTGCTGGCCGTGAGCAGCTCCAGGATATCGGGCACGGTCGCGCCTTCCTTGAGCTCCTTGAAGAACAGTCCCATGGTCGTGTTGTAGATGCCATTCTTTGTCAAGCGCATCGAACGGTACCACCAGCGACCCACAAACATTGGCATCAGCAGGCCAAAGATGAGCCCGTACACAGCCAACACAAAGGGCGAGGTGTGCGACTCGACCAGCCAATGAGGCAGCGCAATGATCATCTCGTAGGTCTGGCGGCCGTCGGGATGACCGTACTTTTCGTACATCTCACGCGCGTCATCGTTGGTCAACACCTTGTAGGCTTTGGTGATTTGAATGTACTTGTCGCCAGCCTCCTCCTGGACTTCTGGATCCACCTTGTCGGGATGCCATTGCAGGCTCAGGCGGCGGTACTGCTTCTTAATTTCGGCCGGGGTTGCGCCTGTGGAGACGCCGAGGATGTCAAAAGGGTCCCATGCAGTACTGGGCTCCACGGGGGTGTTGAGCACCTGGTTCACCAGATAGGCGATGGCGGCCCAACCCACGACGATGAACAGCAGCTTCTTGGTAATCAGGGGCTTTTGATCCAAGCGTTTCTTGAGCGTGTAGTGCTTCTTGGTCTTGGGCCCATTGTTGCGGCTGACACGAGCAAACAGCTGCGATAGCGTTGTCGGGACCACCGTCAGCACCAGGAACGACAGCAGGTAGTAGTTGAAGCCGACCCCCGACTCATCAAAGGTGTACTTCATGGCGACGCTTGCTTAGCCAGCACGATGTACGGGCCGTCGGATGGCTGCGGGCTGTCAAGTTGAAAGTAGTAATGGAAAAAAGTAAAAGAAGAGAGTACGGTCCACAGCGTTTAGTGGCCAGTGATCAGCGATAATCTGTGCGTCACAGCCCCGACAGAGTGCAAAGGAGATGAAGGCCAAAGGGTGTGCGCGCGCCCAACGGCTCTATTGTCTGCAGATGGGCCGGTGCAACCAGGGCGTTCTGCAGGCTTCCAGCAGCGCCACCACGCAGGACTTGGGCAGCAATCAAAGGGCGAGATTGGCAAGAGCAACGCCTGGGCAGCTAAAGGAGCGCGAGATGAGAGGCAGCGCAAAGCGAAAAGCACAAGGAGGGACCAAAGCGCCACGTCAAAGCCAGTGGGGGGGGGGCGGACAGCGATAAAAGGGCCCACCCGAGCACGCTAGGCCCACGAGAATGAACCGGTCGCCACGCTGGACGCCCCACAGCAGCCGTTTTGGTGATACAAAAGCGTTCTCCATACACTCTGTGCCTGCGCCCGTACTCCGCTCGTGGGATGGCGGTCCCACTGCGTGGCCAGGACCACGACAGCTCGTGGTTGGCCACTCTTCTCCACTCGCAGCTGCTGCGCAGGGCCGTTTGCCTGCTCCATGCACTCTTGATCGCCGCCAGCCGAGGCATCCGCTGGAGCTCCGCCAGTCGTAGCGCTCAGGGAACCGATCCATCTATTTGTTCGGCGCTCTTTGTTCGCAGGCACATCAAGCGCCGGCCTTTGGTGTCCATCTGTGCAGCATTTCAGCCGTACCGCCGGCATTTTCCCCCTCCCTTTGGGTCATTGATAAGTGAGCACGCGGCCGGTACTTTTATTTGTCAGCGCGGCCCATAGCCGACCTAACGTTACCGCCAAAGCGACTAATACCACCGTGAAAGAGTAGCCAGGTTGGAGCGTATTGGGTCACGAAATACGGCGTACTATAGATGGTGGTGATGGCACATCGCCTACCTAAAGATCAGCCCCTGAACCACGCAGGTCACGGTGGCAACTGATGCTTACTCTATGATGTCCAAACCGACACATTTTCACAGCACAAAAAAAGGAAACGCCAACATCAGTTAGCGCCAAAGATAATGTATGTGTGTGTGTGGAAGCGGCACACCCTTTGGGTAGCTGCTTACGTACTGAATGGGTCGGTATGGGATCCAGCATTGAAAACAAATTGGCCCAAAAATGTAGCCGTGGCTTTACCCTAGGTAACTTTTCTACTTTAGAGCGATCGACTGAAGTTACCATGTAGTGGGGGCATCACAAGGATAAGCACCCATACCCTTGGCCCCCTTTTTTGTTCTGGTGCAGCATGACTGATGTAGCAGGCGGACTCGAGCCCCTTGGCGGGCTTGTCAGCTGGTTTGATTTATGTCGCATGAGTGGGCAGAGTCTCTACAGACGCTCTTCGAGGCCTGGCGCTGTAAATGGTAAGCGCGGTAGGCTGTGGGCGACTCTAGGTTCCATAACATTTGTTTTGCACGATGCCACCGATAAGCGCCGCTTTGCTTGCACCTTGCCCTGTGTGCAGTGAAGCGTGACAGCCATGGCAGCTAGTGCATTTATGAAGTAAACCAACGGGAGCACAGCTGCTAGCTATGGTGGTGGGGGGCGAGCAAGGTGTGTCAGGTAAAACTGGCGGTGCGAGCGAACAAGTGATAGCAAGGGATAGAGAGGTTCATGCAAATGACAGGTGCTGTGACTGGTCAGCCAAAGTGGCGGTGTGGTTTTACTTGCCATGCGATCGCTGCAGCCAGTGCGTGACCCTGCGTTGCTTCATGGCTGGACGCTTCGATCGAGAAATCGCGGCACTAAGACCCTCGCGGCCAGGGGCGAGGGCTATTACTGCGGTTTCACTCCGGAATTAAAACCGAGACTGTCTTCCATTCCCATCGGGGGTAGTTCGCCCCGCCCGAGCCCCGGCGCGCAACGCCAATTCTGGAAGAATAGAAAGTAAGTAACGGCAGGGCATGTCGTGCGCGTTGGCTTGGCCGAGTTAGCGTCAACGACAGCCTGCCTTTTTTATGGTGCCCAGTTTAGTCGTGGTTGCCCTGTTACTGCGTTTGTATTTCTGCTCAAGGTTTGTGTTTTTTATTGCTATAACATAAGAGTGGTTAGCCTAGCGCCGCTGTTGGCTGGCCGGTACCGTGTACTACTTTCAGTGCTATTCGACCGCGCTACAGCCCTCTTGACTTGCATGGTCTATCTGTCCTACCAGTCGAGGCTGCCTGACCATTGGCGTCATTCACCGCCCACATTGGAGCAGGCCCACCCAGTTGCTTCGCCGTTAGTCACCATGCGAGACCTGCGACCAACCTTGGCCCAGCAGCAATTCCGCGGCAAAACGGTCTGCAAACTCTATTGCACCCTCTGCAGCACCCTGGTGTGCATGCGCGGAATGCGGGTAAGGAATACCGCACACAAGCCTGCTCTGCTCAGCTATTGCCCTGAATGTATCAAGCATGGAGCACCTGTGGAACAGGCTCTTCACCCGTCTAAGCTGGCCTGGGCTAGACTGAGTTTCTACTGGGCGAGACCTAATGCAGCGTTCAGGTCCAAAAAACAGAGAGAGAGAGAGAGAAAGCATAAAGCCAGGATCAATTCGTTGCCAAACTCACCCCGCACTGCCAACGTGAGTCAGTATTTTATTGTCTTTCTCGTGTGAGTTGGAAACCAGGCGCTGCTGCTAGCAGATAACCGCATTGAGCTGTATTCCACCGACGTCCCTCCACTAGAGTAAGTACCACAACCGCCTAGCAGCTAGTCACTGGTAAGCTGCACTTTTTTTTCACTGAATAGAATCGCGGTGTGTGTGTGTGGCTGGTTTAGTTTGGTGGAATCAGCAGCAGTAGGCCAGTTGAAGGATGAAAGAACGGAGGAACTATTTATTGACTGCTCAGAGGCTACCTTGGGTCAGTAGTTAATTAACAAACGCTTGTATTTTGCTATGGGGCGCGGGTTGAAAATCAAATTTGAACGGTTTTGGGTCTTAGAGTGCACCTGGTAGGCAAAGACTATACCACGCCGTCATGTCGCTGCAAAATTCGTAATATTGCGTGCGTGGGTTGGTGAGTGTTACCTTAAATAGGACTCTAGTCATTGTGGGCATATGCTGAACAACAATGTCAGGTGCTGAGCGCCAAAGTATGTGTAGCCATCAGTACAAAGATTGGCCAGCGATGGCGCGGCTCATTAGGACACAATGCTGGCGAGAGCCATATGTGGGTTGGTTGTGTGTGTGTGGCGGTTTTTGCCGCTAGTGGAACGGAACTCGGTTACCATATCACCCAGCCCTGTTCAGGCTGCATGAAGGCGTGCAATAACGGGCACTTTTGGATGTTTCGGACCGAAGCGGTAGAAGCCGAAGAACGACTTGACCCGTCGGGTAAGCATACCTACCAATTAGTATTCGCAGCCATGCTATACCAATATAGTGCTTGCAACCGTTGCATTTATTGTACTGACTTGTTTTGAGGGTTGCGGTTCTACACATGCGTATACCATTGTATTGTGTGGGGTTGGTTTTGCCGGCATGGGCATTACCCAAAAACCAGGCAACAATTACCTCCTCTGGGCCTTTTTGCCCGACAACGAAAGCGAGACCGACAAGTTTCCCAGCGACGTGGACATTGTATGCCGCTGACCTTTTAGATGCTATATTTTATTCAAGTCTGCCCGTGCCAATAACAGCAGCAACAGACCCAATGGACCGGTGCTGGGTTGTGCGGTGCTAAGTGCATTCCGTTCAGCTAATCAGTTGTGCAGTATTTTTTTATTTGCTATCCATTTATTGCAAGGCTTTTTGTCAACATGTAAATACCACCATTTTCATATCTTTCAGTGTGGACACGCATTCAATAAATTTCTCAAAAGCCCGACGGTACTCTAGGCATGAGATTTTGTTATGGAAATTTATGATGGCGCCTGCAAAGGTGTGAATTAGCATAGTAGACAACACAACGGCATCGATTGTGGCCGAATGCTAAGCAAACCTAGGCTGCGATGGTACCAATATGGGCCACAAACGGTGTGGCAAAAATTACCCAAATTATAACTAGGCAACAACGTCATTACGTGGATAACCGCGAGTGCGACGAAAGAGGATATTGAGAAGCCGGAGGATTAGCTGAGGGCAGCATCGGCAGCGGCGGAGCGGCCTGGGGTGGAGGGTACGAACCACGGCGAGGTGCGGGGTCATTAGAACTGGCCGGGCCGGGCGTTGGCGGGGTTGTAGGATAGTAGAGATGGCTAGTCGGGGAGCGGTGGGGTGTGGTGGTGACAATAGTATCCAGGCTAAGCAGGTTAGAGGTCATTTCGATGTCATCCCCCACTTCATTCATAATTGCCGATAAAGAGGAATTGGATTCAGACGGAAGTAAAGACGATCGGGAAGATCTTGGTTGATAGTTCACGTCCGGTGATGGAATGCGTACCTGGCCTGACATGATGGTTTCGGGGGGCGGGGGCATCGAAAAGTGGGACCCGTACACAAACGACGTGGATGGCCCGGGCGGCGGAAACGGCACCAAAGGTTCGTGGGGACGTGGCAATGGTGGTGAGGGCATAGTCATGGTGTGTGGGGGCGGCGATCGATTTGCTGGGCTAAACGCGTTGGCAACACCCTCTGGACCATGGGAAAGGCGGCTGCTAGTGTATTGGGGTTCGGGCATCACCATGGGTTCAAAGGAGGAGAGGGAGGTGGCCATAGTAACAGATGGGCCACGAAAATACGAAGGCCCTGGAGGCGATGCCGGAAGTGGTGGGGGTGGGGAAGGTGCCCCGGAAGCAGCATTAAACCTGGCACTATGATGTGGAGATGGCGGAGAATGTGAGGGAAGCGGTAACGGCGGGGGCGGTGGGAGGCGCGACATGGATGAAGGCGGAGGAGGCTCACTACCCAGGCGCAGGTGCATCGACTGGGATGCTGTTAAATGACTACGTGGGCCGCTAACACCATCGTCTCGCCAGGGCGGCAGTGTGGACAACGACGCTAACGGCAAGGGTGGATGCGCCATCGCGTGAGGAGGTAACCAAGATGGAGGCGACATGGGCCCGTGAAGGGGACGCCCAAAGGCACGGTAAGGCAGAGCAGCATCAAACGAGTGGGCGGCATAAGGGTTCGAATGCACGGTGGCTGGGTGCGGGGGCAGCAGGGACATTGGTGGGGAGGATACGAGCCGAGCGGGAAGCATTGGGTCGGAATAATGGTCAAACAGGGGCGACCCACGCCCATCGGATGGAGGTCCCATCGCATAGGTATGGCGTCGAGTGGTCATTGGGCGGCGACGGGCTATAAACGACTGGGGCAGTGGAGGTAAAGGCGGCCGTGGTGACACCATTTGCGGCAAACGTGAAGACGGTGCTGGCGGATCTTGAACTCGGATACTAGACATAAACGTATCACCAAATTGCTGCCCGTGCCCCGTGGCCAGACGCCACGATGTGGTATAGAAACCAGGCCGATAAGGCGCTTGAATCACTGCTCGAATGGTGGCAACTTGGCCTGGACCCACGGCCCCAATATGAAACGATCGCTGATCACCAACTACTTCGGCATTGCCGCCCACAGGGACCAGGTGTGTGCTCTCTGGCCAAGGCCGGTTGCTCGTGTTGCGAACATCCCAGCTGTATATCACCTGGGCCCCGGGTTGGTACGTCAATTGAGCCATTGTCCCGTACGAGCCCACTTGTGCTGCACTAAAATCAGTGGGAGCCGGTTCCCTGGCCTCGATATCAGGGCCTGGCTGCGGTAGGCTATGTGGGATGGAAGGATGCTGGCGGTGCAGCTCATTCGGGTCGGTGTTGGGTGGCATTGCCGTCGCATTTTGGTACTGGCCCTGTGAGCCATACAGTGGGCTTCGGTTAACAGCCTCATAAGCCGTCTCTGGCGTCGGCATGTTCATGAGAGGAACCTGGGGTGGCCTTGGCGACATAAGCGGTGGTGGGCTAGACCTAGGCGCGGGCGCTGCTGATGCCGCTGTGGATCGATTGGCTGGCAGAGGAGGCAGGTCAGGAGGAGACGGGTTGGGGGGAGCTGGTTTGGGCGGGATGGTTGGCTTGGAGTCGAGGGCTTGCGTTAAAGTGCTAACTTGCTGCTGAGCGCATTCCGTGCAGAGCCAGCAATCCGTGCAATCCGTACATACCGTGCACCGATTTGGCGAGCCTTTTAATATCGACCGCCGGCAATGGCCACAGTCCCTGCTGCTCGAGGGAGGCTGATGCTTGTTTCGTCCAGACGACGTGGCGAGCGATGGTTCGGGGGTTGACGCCAAGCTAGACTGACTTGGTTTATCCGAAACCACATCCTCCAGTCGTGGCACAACGCGCACATCGTCTGCGCTGGGCAAAGTTATTCGGACCTGTTTGCCACGAAGGCTATCATTCAGACTTCGCGAACCGTTTCCCGATTGGGGCAGGGCATTGGAGCCTGCCATGGTAGCATTCGACCGACTGCCATTCATGGCTGCTACACCTTTGGCATCCATGGATCGCAGCGATTCACTATCCAGGCTAGGTGTGGGCTCGTACACCACCTTCAGGGGATGCGGGTGGTTGTGTTCCTTGTGGGCGCACTCATCGCACAGCTTAAAGTCGGGACAATGGGCGCACTCCCATTGTGGCCCAAATATCACCGCGCGGCACTGGTGGCAGTACACAATACGAGCATCAGGGTCATCAGAGGGCGGAGCCGTGGGCTCTGGGTGCCAAAAGTCAGACCGCGGGTCGGCGTCTGACTGAGCGTACAGGAAATACCGAATCACCGATGCAATGTCACCAATGTTTTGGTTGAGCACCGTCAGTTGCTCTTTAAACGCCGCTAGTGTCTCTTTAGTCTCGGGGTCCGGCATCATGGCCAAAGCTAGGTCTTGGTTGTTAGGCTTGTGGGTACAGGAACAGGTGGCCAACGCACCGGACGCACTGGTTAGCGGTCCACTGGTGGGCTCAACCACGCGAACCAGATGTTTCGTGCGTGGATCGAGGCTGACGTCGTCATCAGATGAGCTGAACAGGCTCTGGTCGTGTGCTTGGGACGCTAGTTGCAAAGACGTGGCTGGATCCGCAGTTCGATGCGTTCGGTGGCGATCCTTTGGCTTGGATGATTGCTCTGTAGTACAAGTGGATCCTTTGGCAGCAGGTGATGACGGTGCTGAGTCGAGGGGCTGGAAGCGATCCTGGTTCACCACACCCACGTTCTCTTTGGTGTGTGTTGTGCTGTCGGACATGACTGATGAGTACGCCGACAGCGGAGCATCCTGCAGCTTTTGAAGGGTTAGAACCACCAGCTTCATACGAATCTTGTCCGGGGGAGGGTTTTCCCGCTTGCCACGCAGCGCTGCGTCACGGACGGCAAGCTCCAAATCAATTTGATTCTCAATGACCTTTAGCCGATTGCGCCGATTCAAGTACAGCAGGGTCAGCGGGTCGGTAATTCCAAAAAGGTCTTGGATCTAATCCAACGCAGCAACGCAAGGCATTGAGTGGGTTATGTTAGATGTGGGCTATTACGTACCACGCAGCATTGGGCCGGCAATGGCTAGGTGCGTCCAAACGGATGGGGTTAATCGACTAGGTACCTATAAAAAAGGGAGAGGATACCCCACTGCGTGGTTGCTGGCTATGCTTTTGCGCTGGACTTACCAGGTAGGCGATATCATAGTAGTTGATATCATGGGCGTTTGGGAACGTACGCCGTCGGAGCTGGTTGTCAAATTGAAATTTGAGCACGATTGGCTTCACCATGGTGCAGGCGCTGGCGGGCATCGTGCCAACAGAGGTTCAAAGTGAGCAGGATATATCACACCCTCAGAGCAGTGTTGTACTGGCCTGACCGTAGCAGCCGGATGCGCCAAGCCAACGCATCTGGAATGCGCGTGGACGGGAAAACTACGAGCGGCGGTTGGCCCGTGGTGGTGGTGGCCTAGCCAACCAGCGACTAAGCGGGGCTCCAATGGTGTGGCAGTCAGAGCAAAGATAATTAATAGCGTATCGGCCAACGGACAGCTACGCCAAGAAACCAGGCTAAACGCAGGAATTGCACGGTGTGCTTCTCGAAATTGGCCAGCGTCATCGGCAACGCCCCTGGAAACCCGAGGTTTGGTAAGAATGAGCAAGGGGCGGCTAGATAAAGCGAACTCCCTTCTCCAAGGCCTGTGTGCGGTATAGACAATAGTAGTAGACCCCGTGGCGTAAAGGAAAAAAAGTAGCAACTCGACTGACACGCGTTGGTCAGAACGAACGGCAAAGTACCATACGAACGACGGCGTGGCTTATAAATACCCGGTTGGGGCGTCGGTCAGAACAATGGCTGTACCGTATTCCTGCAATGATAAAAAAGGGGGTGTTGCCAACTTCAGGATCTCATTTTCCTGGCGTCGTTCACCAGCTGCACATCCGCCAGGGACTTGGCCAGGTCTGAGCAGAGTGCCGCTGTCGGCCCGACTGTGGACCGTTCACTAGGCCGCGTGGGCCATTCAGCTGGGGTGCCAGAAACAAAGCACGCGTTGGGCAAAAGGCCTAGCGGCGCCTGCCAAGAAATGACGAGGGACGCCGTCTTGTGGTCAGCGCGGGTTTGTCGTTGCCCCGCTCTCAGGAAGTGGTGGTTGCACAAGGGCGTTCTATCATGTCTATGACAGCCGCGCGGTTGTTCCGAGACTCTGTTAAAGCATGGCAGTAGTGGATGCCTGGCTGTAACGCGCGGAGCGTGCGATGCCAACGCATGACCCGATGGTGTTGGCCGCACATGACTGCAGTGGTGGCCATGGTGGGCTACTCCACCTCAATCGCAAACGGACACCACGAAACCATGCTATCCTGAGCCGTCCTGTGCCATGTCGTGGCAGCTTGATCAACGCCAGTTGGTTTTTTTCGTCTTTACCGCTCGTTTAGGCCTTGCCCCTCCCCTCATCGACTGCCACTTGCCCAGCATTTCCGATAGCACGCAGCTGTGGGCTAAACCTGACCACAGCCGATTATGGCGCCTGCATGTTGAAGCTCTCTCCTAAAAAAGAAGTATGAACCCGGGCTGCCTACATAGAGGTTTGGTTTTTTACTTCAATGTTGCTTGGGCCTTTAACGTGAGCTAGTGGACTCGCATTTCCAGCTAGTTGGTTAAAAGGCTGCTCACGCCAGGATGATTCGTACCTTGTTGCTTGTGGTCGCGCCAAAGCCTGTGCCAATCGGCCGTCTATTGGCTACTAGCCAGCTTAGCTGCCCAAGGCGAGCAAATTTTTTTCGCCACACTTTAGGGCCAACTCTGCTTGAACCGGGGCGGGCACGACCACGTGAGGGCGAGTTGCCAGCACTAAACGAGCCGCAGCCATTCGTGGCGTGAAGGATCCATTATCAAAGGCTGTCAAACAAGGGTGTTTGTTTATCGGGGTTGACTGCTTCGCCCTAGCCACCCTTTTTTTTTACATTTTGAAGACTGAATCCAACGCATGTTGCTTCTGCCGTTGCTGTTAGCCTTGTGTGTTAACCAAGTCGGGGCTAACCTGCGCGCCACATTTGCTTAGCATCTGTGTAGACGAATGACTACAAATTAGGGCTCAACAACGGGAGGCAGATTCCAGGCGACTCTTTGTTGATAGACAAACACAAATAATACACAAGGGACCGACTTCTCTTTGCGACCTTTGCCCACCTCTTGGCGAACAATATCCTACCCGTTCAATTGCACCGCGCTATACGCCGACAGCGATCACTCCCGCCTACTTTTGTATTTCCACTCGACTCTGATATTCGTCGACCAAATTTGACCACCCAGGTAATATCAATGCCATCGCTCTTGGACGCTACGCACACTTTTGTAACCCTACTGTAACTCATTTGCCGCCATTGCCAGCCCGCGTTGCTCACAGCCCACATTTCCACCGGACCATGAGCGATCCCGACCCTTGGGCTTCCGATGCCGAGTACGCTACGCTCAAGGGCATGTTGGCCCAGATTGTGCCGTCGACAGTTGGAGCAGCGCCAGGCCCAGGAACGACACCAACGAGTCTTTCCAACCCCCAGGCTCGTCTAGCCACACTGCAAACATTTCTTCAGCGTGGACTCCATTACTTCCTAGAGGGAGCGGGGGCCGCTTTCCCCTGCTGGTGGTGCACGCCCGCATTGTACCCCATCACCCAGCAACTTCTTCACCTATTCTCGCTACCCTCGGAAGCAGCGCCCAGCATCCTTCAGTACCGTGGTGTCATTGCTGGCCAACTGGCCTCGTGCACAGCATGCATCAACAGCTATAACCGAGGCAAGGCCGAATACCGCGTTCAATGCGTGCAGCTGTACGATCGCATCACCGTGGACAGCTTCTTTAATACCGTCTTTTGCTGGGACCTGGGTCGGGTGTGGACCGGCTTGTATGCAGGTTGCGTGGCATTATGCGGCCCAGCTGCGCCAGGGTTACAAGTGCTACGGCCTGTAGCAGCTCTGCGACCCGAAGACGATCCGCTGCTCAAAACCATGGCCCACCAGATCAATGTCAAGACCCAGCCAGCAGTCACTCTGTCTACGTTGGACTTGATAGAGCTGATCTCACTAGATACTCCGGTGGCTTTTGAGTCCCTATGCATCTTTTACGAGGTGTTGCAAACGCCCTTCTATTTAAATCACCCGACGGTCAATGCGCTGTTCTGTGTTCTACTGCACCTCGTGCTCAAAACGCGTATGTTACAGATTGGCGATCGGATAATGCCCGGTGTCGTTCCCTTGCTCCTCCACCCGTGGCCCTTTGTGCGTGCCTGGGCGTGTTCGGCGATCAAGCATGCGCAACACCCAATCACCTTGGCGGACTGGGCTACGCTAGAGCCGTGCATTAAGCCTGTGTTGCAGTGCTGCCGTGCACTGATGGAAAAATGCCGCCATCACCAGGTCTCACCTCTGGATGGCGGAAAGCCTCTGGTTGACATGCTAGATAGGGTTTGCTTATTATGGACTCAAGCCCAAACCGACGTGATCCGAGAAAGGCTGTTGCCAGTGCATCCGTCGCTACCCATGGATTTACTTGATCTGTTAGCCACAAACCACCTCTCACTTTTTATCCAAGTCGTGCGGCTTTCCGGGCATCTCTTGGAGACCTTGGGGGCCGAATTTTGGGTCATTGCCAATTCCGAGCGCCATGAACCACAGGCCACAGCGGTCCTGGCGTCCGCACCGTCACCAGCCACAACAGAGCACACGCCACTAAGCGTGACTACAGCGACTTTGAACCATCCTTGCGCTGGTTCCTTATTGCAGGGCTCCACCAAGGCGGCCAAATGTCTTGATGGCCAAGGCACACCTTCAAAGAGACCATTTAAAACTCTAAGCAATTGGATTGCAGCCATGGTGCGCAGCTTGTCGGTGACCAGCGACTCGGACGCTCTATGGATATTTCTATGGGAAAAGCTCGGCCAGTGGGCTTCCCCAGACTTGCACGAGCACGCACCCGATCACCGAGCATGGTGTGAAGAACAGCTAGTTCACGTTCTGCACTACTACTACCAGAACTGGCTGCCAGCCACCATCGAGCAATCAAAGGCCGCTGGCCATGACCCGAGTTTAGAGTGGATCCATCGCAACAGCACTATATTGATCCACGCATTGGGCCACGTGGTTGCCACGGCTTCTATGGCTCCAATTGCAACTGAAGTGGTTGCAGCTATTTTAAAGCAAGACATGGCACGGTTCCAGCAGAGTATCGATGAGCTGAACGAGTTGATGACTGCGTTGCTATCGCTTGATTCAGCCACGGTTGATTCGGCTGCAGTGGCCAAATGGATGGAGCAGCAACCGGTGCGGTATCCGTCCGATGCTACGGCCTCGCTGTGGTTGCCACTACTCTCCCATCCACTTCCCAGAGCGTTGTTACGACCAGTGCTTTCCGCGCAAGCAGAACGACTCTGGTGGGCCTATGGTCCATTGCTGGATAACGTGATCGCTACGCTGACCACTTGGGCCGTGCCATCGATGGCACCCATGTTTCGACAGGCCACCGCACTGCAATCGCTGCTAGTGACCCAACAGCAATTGTTTACGCAGCGCCTTGCCATTGTATTGGGCGCCGCCAATCCATCGCACCATGTGAAGCCTGAGGCCGAAGCTGATACCAGCGCAGCTCAAGACTTGACGGTGAATTCACCTTTTACAGCACAAACATTTCTGACACGCTCAGGTGTCATGGACGTGCTGCGGCTTTGTTGCATACCATCCGCTCCTATTCGTCTGACCGTGCTCCAATGGTTGACTCAATATGTGCCCACGCCTCCAGTGGCACTGAGCCACGCATTTTCCAAGCTTTTGGGCCACGAGAGCGAATATGACCCGTTAGTCGCGCTGGTTGCGTACGCCCCCGAAGATTGCGTGGTCTGTTTAGCAGAGCTGATGGATGTCTACCGGGCGGGCATTGAAAAGCATGCCGATTTGTTTCCGCCCACTGCTCGGTTGACCCAAGTACTAGCAGTAGGGGTGCTCGCTTTGGTCGTCACGGTTGCTGAATCGCCGTCGAGCTCCACCACATCACCGCAGATGTCGGGTGCGTCGCCAAGGTTGTCTGGCCCGACTTATAATCGTGTCGTAACCAGCCTGCCGGGACTTTGGCTGCGCTTGAACGATTACCTCAATTTAACTTTTTTTCAGGGATTCGAATGGGCCGAGCAGAAACCGCGCCACCAAGTAACCCGAACCATGAACGTCCAATTTGCTACTGCGGAGCGGCTGTTATCGGTTTTTGCCCGTGCGTGCTATGCCATGACCCCGTTATTTGCGGAGATGCAGTTTCATCAGCTGGTGGCCCATCAATTGAGCTCAGTTCTGGAAACTGTGACCAAATGGCTATTTGTCACCGACGACAAATTGCGCAACTATGCCTTTGCTTTGATCGGCGCCGCATTGCAGTTCCCTATAGCGTTGGCCCCTTTGCTGTCAACCCACACGGGTTCGCCGACCCAGGCGTCCATGGTTTCCTCGGATTTGGTTACAGAATTGACAGATATGATTGCAGCGTATCAAATCGACAGCTCTATTTTATCCAGGCTAACCAAAATTGCGCAATCGGAGGAAGGGTTCTTGTCCTACCTGTCGGACCGGCAAAAGCTGACGCTTAAAGCTCACCTCGGCACATTCATGCACACCCTTGGTTACCCCATCACGTCGCAGTGGAAGACTTTGGCCGCAGCGTCAACGGCGCTTGCATCAGACACTACGACTACGGCGATCGATTCCGTCCAGTCATCACCAACCATAGTAGGCGATACATCCACGGTGGTCGTGTTGGATAATGACGAAGCCAGTTTCCACGACGGCTTGAGCGACCTAGAGGAGGTGCGTGTAACAATACCAACCATATCCAAACCATTGGAATACGCGCCGCCACCCATAGTCCCAGATGAAGCCGAACTATCCACAGACATTGACGTGGACGCTGCCGATTTGCCACAAACGGCAGTTGGTCATGCACCCTTGCCAACTCATTCCACAGGGATAGCTCCGGTGCCGGTTTCGCCACCATCGTCTCCTTTGATTGCCTCTACACGCAAGCCTCCGCTGCAACTGACAGCGGAGTTGGCCAAGCACAGTGCTGTAAAATACCTTGACACCACCACGCGTTCAGGCGCCAGCTCATCGTCCCTGGGCCACAATCAATTCGAGGACGAGTTTGACGATTTAGACGATGAAGCCTTGGCAGAAATGTGGGATGAGCTCGATCCTACTGCAGCACAAATGGCCAAAGCAATGAGCCAGCGTACTAATCCACTGCTGAAGCCATTTACTAGATCGACCCAGCCGAAAAAGCCAAAGCGCTCTGTGGAAGTGGTTATACCCGCGATCCCACGTCCGTCACCGCTCCCAGCGCCTTCTCCCTACAATCCAGCCTCGAATCAACCCACTTCAGCCGCTGCACCCGCTACCGTGGCCGAGCCCGCCCGGCCCCCCGCAGATACTGCCCACCACATTCACTTTGACCAAGTGGTTCCCCGACCACGGAGCGTGGCAGCTCAGTCTCGAGCGACCACGAAAACAGGTTGGCTGACCGATTTTGCCAAGCCTGCTCGACAAGCGACTGCCACACGCCCCAGCGCTTCCGCCGCCTTGCTGTCACCTTGGCAATCCTCGACGGCAGCCAAGTCCGCAATTGCTTCCCGCCAAGCGGCCAAGGGCAAAGCATCTCGCGTTCGCCCTTCGGACCTCAGCGTGGGTTCCTTCAAACCTACGTCGCTCATGGGCGCTCTCCGCACCGATTTTATTAAAGAGCGCCATGCCAAGCTGGCCCACCAGCCCACTAACCCTCGACCTGCGCCCATGGGTGGCCTCTTCCACCAGCGTAAAGTGCCGGTCTTGAAGGTGAACCATAACCGCATCAAGAAGATCTCAGCTCCTGCACCGGCCCAACCAAGCAAGACTAAACGCTCATCATCCTCGTCGTCGTCCTCCGATTCGGATTCTGACTCGAATGCTTCGTCAGAAGACGAAAATGGTTTCCTAGGGTTGGTCAAGGGCAAGGGCAAAGTGGATCGCCGCACCTTGCCGCTGCAATCGGCTCCCGATACTACGAATATGGGTGAGCTCACGGTGATTCCGAGCGAGAACTCGCTGCCCCGGCGCGGCATTAAGCTTTTGGACTTGCCATTGGGATCTGGGCCTAGGCAATCATTGGCTTCGACGGGTCACAAACCAACGGAAGGAATTCCAATCTTACCTAAACATGCCAACCCGTCGGCTTCGATGATGGTGGATATGGCGGCACTGCACCGGCAGGTTTTGGGGTGGTCCATTCACGCCAAGGCCGCTTTGCCCAAGTTTGCCCCGCATACGTATACTCACACTTCGTTTCGCCAGGTGACCAACCGGTTTACCACAGCGCACGAGTACATCAAGACGTTTGAACCTCTGCTATTATTGGAGGCTTGGCAACAGCTTCAGCGCGCCAAGGAAGAAATTGGACCGGTCAAAGCGCTCAAGGCGGAGCTCCAGAGTCGGTCATCGGTCAACGACTTTCAGGAATTGGCGCTCAGGATGCCCTCGGTTGATGCTCGAACATTCACCGATCACGATTTGATTGTTCTGTCTGAATGCCGTCAGCCGTCAAAGGGCCCAGGGGCTGGCCAAGAGGACCTCCCTATCTTGGACAGCGTGGGCGCAGACAAATGCACCCTGTTGGCCAAAGTGCAGGGCACCAACTATTCCCGGGATTCATCAGAGCTCGTGGTTCGCGTGTGGTTGAATGGGCCTGAGGGTATGAACAAACTCAGCATGCTGTACATGGGGTCCAAATGGTTTGTTTGGAAATTGAGCGTCCTGTCCACCTTACAGCGTGAGTATTCAGGTTTGCACGGTCTCAACTACTACGGGTTACGGGCTGACATTCTGAACGGGTCAGTCGCACCCGTACCCGAGTTTTCGTCGGCAGCCCTGGTGCGGTGCATGAAGACCTATGGCGTCAACCAGCCCCAGGCCGAGGCCATTTTAACGGCTTGTCAACGGGAGCAAGGGTTCACGCTGATCCAAGGACCACCAGGTACCGGAAAAACACGCACTATCTTGGGGCTAGTCGGCGCCTTTTTATCGCCCGTGCACCACACCACCACCCTGAAACGCCCCTCTGGAGCCATCAAAGGGTCGAATTCTGACGCAGCCGAGGAAGAGCTTGGGTTTGGTGATGAACATCGGATCGTTCCCAATTTCGCTGGTGACGCCGCGCGCCCCAACAAGCTTCTCATCTGCGCGCCCAGTAACGCTGCCGTGGACGAGATTGTCAAGCGCCTCAAGGAAGGTGTGCTCAATGCTGATGGCGTGCTCACCCACCCCAAGATTGTGCGCATGGGTGTCAGTGACAGCATGAACGCACAGACCAAAGATGTAGGGCTGGATCACTTGATTGATCGCGAACTGGACAAGCTGGGCGCGGCTTTTTTGGACGACTTGACGTTGCCTACCACCGCCACCCTTGATGCAAAGCTCTCAGATTATTTGAGTGATCGGCGCCAGCTCTCCTCCGGCAAGGATGTGCTCGACCGCAGTGCAGCTCGCCAGAGCGAAGTTCACCAACAAATTGACCAGGTGGTCAGCGAGCGCAAGGAAACGGAAGCTGCCTTGAAGACCCTCATGGCCAGAGCATCCCCTTCGGAACGGGAGATTCGAAAGTTGGAAACCAAAATTAAGCAGCTCAAGAAGCAACAGTACCAACTTACCCTGGTGATTAACGAAGAAAAAGAGCGCCAAACATTGATGAACCGCGGACTGGAGACCTGTCGACGCAAGGTGCGCAACCAGATTTTGCAACGCACCGATATCCTGTGCTGCACCTTGTCGGGAAGTGGCCATGATGCGCTGTCCAATATTGGATGCCAGTTTGGTACTGTGATTATCGATGAAGCTGCCCAGTCAGTGGAGCTTAGCGCGCTGATTCCGCTGCGCTATGGCTGCCAACGGTGCATCCTGGTGGGTGATCCCAACCAACTTCCGCCCACGGTGCTCTCCACTGATGCCATCAAGTACCACTACGACCAGAGTTTATTTGTCCGCCTGCAGCGAGTGAACCCTTCTGCAGTCAACCTGCTGAGCATTCAGTACCGGATGCACCCCGACATTAGCGCGTTCCCTAGCCGCCTCTTTTACGACTCCAAACTTCGTGACGGCTTGCGCATGGCCGAAAAGCAGCAAGCAGTGTGGCACCAGGGGCCTACACGATTCCCGCCGTTTTGCTTTTACAATGTTACCGAAGGTCGCGAAACTAAAGGCCGTAGCCGGTCCCTGTACAACCAGGCAGAGGCGCGCGCTATTTTGGAAATTGTGTGCCAGCTGTGCCGCGCGTACCCATACGAGTCCTTTTATCATCGCATTGGGGTGATCACCCCGTACAAGCTGCAACTGCGCGAGTTGAAGATGCAGTTTGTCAAACGGTTTGGCAAGGCCATCTTTGATGCCGTCGACTTCAACACCGTGGATGGGTTTCAGGGCCAAGAAAAAGACATCATTATTTTCTCGTGCGTGCGAGCAGCTGAG